>WWET01001925.1:66996-79564 GCA_011038615.1 Limnodynastes dumerilii | reverse complement strand
TGGGGGGGGGGGGGGGGGGGGGGGGGTCATTTAAATTGTACAGTATGGACTGGGTTAGGCGCGTTAGTCAGCATAATGATAGGCACGGAGAAGTTAAGTTGGGCTTATGGACACGGAAGTCATCTAAATTCTGTCCATCAGAGGGGAGTGTCCTGGGAGGACACTGGTCACATAAGCGCGGAATTTTGGTATTCCGTGCGTTCTTAAAGCCCCAGAACCTCAACTTAAACTTCTACACACTTGCCCCTGGGCACAAGGGACTCATTTGTGATGGAGGATTATATGTAAGGGTTTAGCCATGGCTCACTACCTCCCTCCATCCACCATGTGGACATACTGTATGCATACCAGGTATCACTTTGCGTCATTTAGAATCGTTCTTAGTGTGCTCCGTTGTGTATCTGCCATTCCCGCGTAATCGCACCGGGTACCTACGCATTTGGATTCCATTCCATTCAGTAGAACTGTACTAAAGTAATTTCCTATCTACCAATTGTCAAGGTTACTCCTTGAATAGTGAGTGATCTCCCTGTCTCCTTGGAGAGTCTGGTAACCTCCCAGATGCTAAGCCAGTTCTTGGCTCCACTCCATGGGTCAGGTCCAGAGCTACGTTTGCACACAGTTAGAAGCTCAGGAGCGAATTTTTGAAATATTGCCAGCCAGACCGGCAACTGCATCCCATATAAAGTCTAAGGAGGGAACGATTATCAAGAAAATAAAAATATCACAAGGCACATACCATTTATTGCTAGTTTGTTTTTAAAGAAGCCTCTATAATTGGCCAAACTACTGTGCGCCCCAATAATACCTCCCCACAGTCTCTAAGTTAGGTGCATGCACGGGTCAGTTGCTCTCTGTGTATCGGACAGACAGAGGTCAGTGGTAGTGTCCTTTCCACTCCTGTGCTGTAGCAGTCGCACCCTTTGCAAGCCGGGGTTTTCATGAAAGCCGGCAATTTCATGGAAACCCCGGCTTTTTCATGGTAATCTGAACGGGGTATCAGGTGCATGCAGAGGTCAGTGGTAGTGTCCTTTCCACTCCTGTGCTGTAGCAGTCGCACCCTTTGCACTCACTCGGCCTTTAAATGAACAATATTTTTATTTATTTTTTTCCTCTCAGATCCTTCACTAACTTGATTTACGTCTTGCCAGGCGCAAAAGGCGCACATTTATCACCTTCAAAGCTATGTCTTACATAAAATATTCACACGCATATCCGAAATAAAACGTTTTTATTTGCAGTTTCATATCGGCAGGCCTCGTTTTACGGCGGCACCTAAATACGACACTCATAAAGTGTAACCTTTCCACTCGCAGGAATGTCATAAATCCTTGCGTTAGGGCTGTCAGCGCACTTTACATGTTAATAATCTTTATGTTGAAAAGCTTGGTGTAACCTCAGGGACCTTGACCATTAGAAACCTTTCAGCAGAGCTTTCCAAATAAACCTGACTGCACAAGAGCCTCCTCTCCTCATTACTCTCAAGAACCCTTTGTATCGAGCTCTGTGTTATTTATTGTTCTCCTTGATATCATGTTAACCTCACCCTGTAGCTTTACAGTATGTAAAAAGCATGCCCCTCTCTCTGTGTGCTATCATATCCAGCAGAAGGCAATTAATGGGCACTCAGATAACACTCATTAAGCTTGGTGAGTGCTGGTGAGATCCACAGCCCTGCAAATCTACTTAGTTATAACGAGCGTTGCTAATATACGAAATTTTGCTCCATCCTCTGGGACCTATATTTAGTTGATAGAAGAAGGCTTAGGTCTATAAAAACATAATACACAATAATTCCTTTAGGTCACATATTGGGGTAGATCCAGAACACCGTACGCGAGTGTATTTACGCTAGCCGTTAGCGTAAAAGTGCTCATTAGTACTTACTGCGCATGCACGGAGAAAATGTTACGCCACGTAAGTCATAGCGTAAGGAGCAGTCACGTATCAGTAGCGTGTCAGCTTACGAAGGGGCAGGCCAGCCAAACGCCACCAGTATTTACGCTTCGAAGGCGGGGTGAGACATTTAAATATGCTAAACAGTAACAGTAGATTATAGTTGCAGACATTTCCAGAATTTCCAGGAGACACCTGAAAATTGGGCCCTGCTTACAGATCTAAGCTTGAGGCAGTGATTTATTGCAAATCACCGCCTCAAGCGCCATGCGTTAATAAGGATGGATGGGCCTTGATGACGGCATGTCCCACCCTATCCTTAATAACCCTATAAATGACAGCTTTGATTAGGCAGGGGCGGGGTTTCTAGCTCCGCTCCCGTGCTGCCATCTCTTGTTGCTCCTGGAAGGTCAACTATGACTATCGGGACAGTTTAGAGGTATGAAGATGGTGGAGATATAGAGAGGGCAGAAAGAAAAATGGAGGGGGGGGTGACAGGGAGAGAGAGGGGAAACAAAAAAGAAGAGAGAGGAGATGAGGGGAGAGAGAAAGAGGGAGAGAGAGAGGAAGGGAGAGAGGGAGGAGAGAGAGCTTTATTTATAGACTTAATTTTAAGTGATAGGGGCAGTTTTTAAGATAAAACTGCCCCTATCACTTAAAAATGAAGTTTTCCTTATTTAGTAAAGCTGCATCGCCAATGGAAACTCTAGTTTCCATCGCTGGCCCGTTCTTCCTAATGCGAGCCAGCAGGGTCTCATATTTATACAGCTGGGAAGCGGAGTTTTATCACTCCGCTCCCAGTGTAAACCTAACACCAGCTCAGGGGAGATCCCTGCGATAGACAGCTTTACTCCGCCCCCTCTGTCCCTGATTGGTCCAGAGAGGAGTAAGTGCCGAGTGCGTACGGTGCATGTGCAGCATTTTACCAGTATAGTCGGAGCTTCATTAATGAATGAAGCTCCAGTGAAGATGCCCCTTATATCGCAGGACATCGCGGTCCTGCAGAATGAAGGGGCATCTCTATAAATTAGGTAAACGAAGTGTCCAGGCTCGCTGCGATGATAAGCCTGGAGCACTATCGTTCACCTATTTTTAGGGATCTCTATAGATAGAGCCTATACAGAGAAAAAGAGGGAGAGAGAGAGAAAGAGGGAGAGGGAGAGGGAGACAGGGAGACAGAGAGACAGAGAGAGAGACAGAGAGAGAGACAGAGAGAGAGAGAGACAGAGAGAGAGAGAGAAAGAGAGAGAGACAGAGAGAAAAAGAGAGAGAGAAAGAGGGAGAGAGAAAGAGCGAGAGAGAGAGAGAGGGAGAGAGGGAGAGAGAGAGAGAGATTTACATTAGTTATTCATTCTACTCTCTGTAATGTAGTTTTGCATCAAAAATATGTTATATTGGATCCATGCAAAAGGTCAACTGCTGCTGGCAATGCTTGAAACATTCACAGACTACTTTTATAATATGTATTAACCACTTCACAATATAGATATTTATCTTTTTTTATCTTTTATTTCTAATCTGTGAACATGGCCCACAAATGGTTTTAGTCCGAATAGCAGCAGACTGTCCCTTTCTACTTCATACGTAAGAGTAAGAAGATGCATGGAGACCTATACTCCCAGGAATTCCACATAGAGGCCCACTCTCCAAGAATTTCCAGGAGACTCCCAAAATGCAACACGGAAGGGCTGTCAAATCTCCCAGATCTAGGCTTGACGCAAGGGATTGAGCGTTACTAACATTACATCCCTTCCCACCCTTAGTAACCCTGGACTTCATTCACAGATGAGAATGCGTTAGGTGTGGCAGTATCCACACCTAAATCGTCTGACCTGCCCTGCAACCTGCCCCTGTTTTTAGGATAGTGCTTCCTTAACTTACTGTTCCTATTTTTCTTTTTTACAAAGATAATATGAATGGAGATTCCTTCCCCACGCCCTACCGGATAATTTAAATCCCTCCACCCCACCCACTCTTCTTAAAAAGGACAGGGGCTGCCATGGCATGCCTCTCTTCTTAAATATCTATGTGGTAGGTACCTATATGGTACGTGAATTGTGTAAATGACCTACTGCGCATACAAGCTTGAATACGGCCCCCTAAGAACGACAGTTTTGATTAAGCAGGGGTGGGGCTTCAATCATGATTTGCATAAACCACATCCCTAATTCCACTCCTTATGATGTTGGAAACTATGGAATAATGGAGGAAAAAAAATGTAAGCGAGCCCTCCCAAAATGGTGAAAACACTATATATCCCGCTATTTTTAAAATCCTCTACAACACAGATCCCTAAATTCTTTTGATTCTAGGTACAGAAACACATTTTGTTGCTGCACATTTGTATGGATCGCTATAATCAGTATTCATATTTAAAACATATTTTTTTTTTATTCCAGAAAATTTCTTCCTTTTAATATTCACAGTCAGAAAATTTCCCTCTGTGTCTAAAGAGTTCTGAATACATTTAAATTTTTATTGAATAAGTGTGATTTTTATTAGCAGGTAGCCAACAAAAATCAGTTATGCATGCAGAACTCTTTTAGTAGGTATATAAAGTTCTGTTATTTATTTGTTATGTAACCCGGATTAATGCAGTGCAAAGAAATACCAGACAAAGGCTCACACTGAGAAATTATACAAGAAGAAGCTATGAAAATGCATGACGCTGAATTTATTTATTTAAACGATTGTAAACAGTAGAGAAAACAGATCCCAGTCCCTTTTCTCAATACTGTATATTATACTGGAGAGAGCATGGACGGAGCGGAGGAGTGGGCATGGACGGAGCGGAAGAGAGAGCATGGACGGAGCGGAAGAGAGACATGGACGGAGCGGAGGAGAGGGCATGGACGGAGCGGAGGAGAGGGCATGGACGGAGCGGAGGAGAGGGCATGGACGGAGCGGAGGAGAGGGCATGGACGGAGCGGAGGAGAGGGCATGGACGGAGCGGAGGAGAGGGCATGGACGGAGCGGAGGAGAGAGCATGGACGGAGTGGAGGAGAGAGCATGGACGGAGTGGAGGAGAGAGCATGGACGAAGCGGAGGAGAGAGCATGGACAGACTGAAGGAGAGAGTGGGGGGGAGCAGAAGAGAGATCATGGTCAGAGAAGAGAGAGAGTGGAGGCGGGAGCAGAGGAGAGAATGTTCTGGAGCAGGTGTGTGGAAAATATAGATTATTATTAATAATATTATTATTCCTGTTTTAACAATTTCTGCAATGATACGACAAAGTGGTGTCAGCTGTAAACTACCTCTGCGCATTGCCAGAAACAATCTTAAGGTTGAATCCGGCCCCATGGGTCTAAGGTAGGCCGTCTCCGCTTCCTCTTTTCACTATGTCCTAACCAGAGTTGTGTGTTTTGGTGGAAACACGCAACTCTGGATCTGACGTAAACAATTTCTGAATCAGCTCCACTGTATATTACCAGATATTACGGTGGCCAAAAGTGATGTCATTTATTTCCATAACGTATTCAAATTTAGTTTTTAGTAGCCAATATATGGTGGTTATTACCAAATCTAGCATAGAACCAGATCCTTGGATGTCGATGCAATCAGAGCTCCGAGTACGACGCCAGCCGACATCTGATAGTTGTTCCCCACTGACCCCATGCATCATTGCGATTACTTGGAAAACCCCTGGCATCAGTCACATGGAGCCTGTCCTTAATCATGACCCGTCCTCTCTGCCAGAAAATCCTCTTACATGAAAGTTTAGGTTTACAGTCAGTGTCTCTCTTAACTTGTCTTTTGGCCAGAGGCGCAATATAAGAGGCTTTTATGTTGTATTTTGCATTGATACACTCCAACATCTGTAGCACATAATAACAGGTTTCTTCTAACTATAACATAGTTTTGCCGTTACAAAACTAAAACCATTCACTATCATATAGGGCCCGATCCAGAGGTGAGTGTTCACCATCTCAAGAAGCGTATCCCGGTGTGCATATTAAAAAATGGAGTGCTGGCGTTTGCGCCCAATTCAGACCCCTGAAGCAAAGCTGCGGCGACTTGCGTTCTGAAGGGTGTGTCGTGGGAGGGTAGAAGAGGAGACTCGTTGTCAAAGTACTGTGATTGTGTGTCCAAGCAAGTGCATCCCTTTCAGATTTGAACATTGGGGCAGCTCCAGAACAATGTTTCCGTGCGTATTTACGCCTTGCGGGGATGTAAAAAGGCGATTTGGTATGTACTGAGCATGCGCACGACAGATGATACGTAATGTAACTCACAGCGTAAGGACCTTTCACGTATCAGTTGCATAAATACGTTCGAGGGGGCGAGCCAGCCTTATGATACCTGAAATTACGCTTCAAAGGCGGGTTTTGGCATTTAAATAGTACAGTATGGGCGTGCTACGGACAGCCTATATGTGTGTGAACGGATCAGAGTGGTTACGCTGCCAAAAGTTAAGGTAGGGTTCAGAAAGCGTAAAGCGGCCAAAGTACATACATGCAGGGGGAGTGCCAAAAGGAGTGTATAGAAGGCTAGTAAACGGATTGCAAGCGGAGTTCTGGATCTACCCCATTGATGGTAATTAGTCCAGTTTATATAAAACCATTTGCACCAGACACAGGTCATGTCTAAGTCTAGATGACTGACACTCCACATCTCCGCTATGAATGGGCCTATTTCAATAGGGCCGTTCTCTCCCAACCAGCTTCAAACAGGCTGGGATAGTGATTGTTTATGCTTTGATGAGGCATAGCAATTGATCCCCGGAGCACCGAACATGGTGCTCCGATAGGTAAAAGTGAAAACTACCCCAACCCTTACCCTAATTCTAACCCTAACCTTCCCTTTCCATTACCCTAACACTAACCCTCCCTTCCCCGCAGCCTGACAATAAACCTCCCTTTCATTATGATAACCTTCCCTTTCATTATCATAACCCTCCCCTTCCATTATTATAATCCTCCACCTCCATTATCATAACCCTCCCCTTCCATTATCATAACCCTCCCCTTCCATTATCATAACCCTCCCTTCCCTGCAGTCTGACCCTAACCCTATTTTAAATGCAATACTGAAGTTAGGAAATCACTGTTGGAGCATTGCGCCGATGTCAAATATTTCATATACACAGTTTTTTTTATTTAATTTTTTAAATAATTCATTATTTTGTATTGCCATAATGCGCTCACATTGCGAGTAGAGTGCTTGCTCTGTTTATAACCTTTTTTCTAGCATACATTACAGTGTACTATCCTGCTCTTGTACTGAGTATTTAGTCATGTAGCTGCATTGAATTTGATGGCTTAGTGCTTGTATGAAAAGCATATCGGCGAAACGCGCGTCTGTGTCTGGTAAGGGTAGGACTAGGTGCACCTTGGCTTCCCTGGTATATTCATGCGACCACTATTAAGTTGCCTTACTTTGGACATACACAATTTAATGTTTACTGAATATTTAACACATTAATTGGTCGGGGCACTTTAGAGCTTTTAGCACTTTCATGATTTCAGTCTGTGGCTTAGGAAGTGGTGTCATGAGGAAGGATTTGGGCTCATAGGACATAGCCATTCCACCTGGCAAAATAGGAACTTGTATAAAAAGGATGGCTTACACCCATCTTTTGTGGGGACAGATATTCTAAGTGAGCAGTTTGAAGGCTTAATTAGAAACCATTTAAACTAGGAGAGGGGGACAGTGATACAAATAATAAAAATAGCTGCTCCCCTAACCCAAAAGTGTTGTGTGGCCAGTCAATAATGATAGATAATATAGCCACAGCAACAAATGGAAAATAAAATATAAAAAGCAATATCAACATATCTAGCAATAATAATAAACAGATAAATAGGAGATTCATAATGCAACCTCTCAGAGCAATGTGTGCAAATGCTAGGAGCTTGGGAAATAAAATCCCTGAATTAATTGCAATAATGGCAAGGGATAATCTAGATATTGTGGGAATCACAGAATCATGGTGCAATGAAAATCATGACTGGGAGTTAGCTATACCGGGTTATAATTTATTTAGAAAGGATAGAGAAGGAAAAATTGGGGGAGGAGTATTATTGCATGTTAGGGAAGGGTTAAATTCTACTTTAATAGGATGTTTTGGAGATAAAACTGAGGCATAACTTGACTCCCCCTGAAATCAACATGGTTTTGCCCAGGTGTAACTTTAAGTTCTTATTTTCAGCCTCTGAATCAGGCCCCATGAGAGAGCCCACTCGCAAAGAGATCATCATAGATTTAGTACTTACAAATGGTCACAGAATCTCAGAAGTAAGTGTGGGTGAGAACCTAGGATCCAGTGATCATCAAGCAGTATGGTTTAGTATAATGACTGAGAGAGAAGCGTGCCACACAAAGACGAGGGTGCTAGACTTTAGGAAGGCAGATTTTGTGGAAATGGGGAAATGTGCAAGTGATTCTTTGGCAGAGTGGAGGAACACGAAAGGAGTTAAACTACCTCCCTCCTGCCTACCTACACTAACATTTGCATAGGGACGCCCCCTCAGCCGTTACTACGCTGATACTACGGACGCCCGATCCTAGATCCTAGCCAACATCTGGCCGGCGCATGGGCAGATCGGCATTTCAGCCGATCTTACGCTTACGGCCAGCGTATTACTGCCGGGAAGCGTAGGTCTGGATCAGGCCCAATGGGCCGTATTGACACCTAAGAGTTAGGTGCGGACAGCTCCGCACCTAACTCATCCATCCTGCCCCTACCTTGCCCCCCGTTTTTAGGTACCTTATGGCACTTAAAAATATCATAGGGCTACCTTATCTTACCGTGCGTAGTTACCTTCTTAAGAACAGACATTGCCCCTCCCCCTTCTACCGAAACACTCTTTTTTATCTAAACTACTCTTTAAAGAACACATGGAGGCAATCTACGCACCTAACTGGTACATAGATTGCGTAAATGACCTACTACTCATGTGTGGTAGGTAATTTCGCAAATCTATGCACCTAAGAAGCCAAAGATTCTTATGTGTGAATATGGCTCAATACCAATATGTATGTTTTATATGTGTGAATAAATGGTAAGATGGTTTATGGCAAGGGGAAGGATGAAGTTAGGGGCTAGGATAAAGTTGCAGACACTCCTGATGACTCCTGAAATTTAAGCATTGCTCCCAGAATACCAGGAGAGCTGGCAAGACTATGCTTGAGGCAGTGATTTAATGTAGGTCATTGCTTCAAGCCCTGAGCGAATGATGGGTGAGGCTTGATAATATCAAGTCCGCCAATCGTCCTATATGAATATGAATGACAGCTTTGGTTAGACAGAGGGTTAAGCTTTAGAGAGTATTTGTATAAATCACACCCTCAAGCCCCACCGCCCCCATACTGCCATCTCTTGTGGGAGAATAAAAGAAGTTGGCAACTATGGGCTTGGGTGGGGCTAGGAAGGTTATTTAAGGAAGAGCATCCGGAAAGTCAGGTCCTTTTGTTGCAGAGACTCCCCCCTCCCCTTCATTGTTGTTCATCCTATTTCTTTTTCTGTAGACGATGCATGGTTGTGTGGTACCAGTGGTGGGTCAGCAACTGTGTTGTGGCACAAACCCAGAATAGATGCGTGGATACGAGACCCTAGCGGTTGGGTCCTTAGGTAGACCACCTTCTAGGTGCTGGGATGAACAGTAATGATGCTGTTAATGGCAAGATTGGTTGTGGGGGGGTGTCAAGGTCAACGAGAGTTGTCTTCTATACATAAAAGCATCTGCCACCTCTTTACATCTATATGACCAATTCATAGTTATCAATTTTTTTTTTTTTATTTGGTTGAAGAAACACGGAAATATAGTACACACAACTTGTATAAAACAAGGAGGAAAAAAAATACAATGAGGCTCAGATACAGATTTTCATTCTAAGATGTTCATTTCACGAAACAGTGGGAATGTTAGATTGCAGGCCATTAGTAAATCATTAAACCGTTGTTTATTTACCTTTTAGCAGGCGTTGGCTTCCTGGAGAGACCAGGAAATGGAGTAGATGTCAACCATTCAATTAAATACAGTGAGAGTGTAGGACTCAATCTGTGAATTGAATGGGATATATCAGCTCCATCGTCTGATCTCTGCAGGAAGCCAGCAGCTGCTAAATGATAAGTTTTAATGATTCACTAATGGGTTACAATCTAACATCCCCACCTGTTGCAAAAGAAGCCTCATGACAGGGAAAGCTGTATCTTGGGCCAACTGTATATTGCTGTGCACAAAATAAATACGGAGAGGAGTGTGAATATAAGAGGAAAACAGGTGGTAAGTTACACCTGGGCAAAAGCATGTTAAGTTGCAGGGGAGGCCAATTTCACCTGTTGAAAACACTATTAGAGATGTGAGGTGATGTGTCTTAGCCCAAGTCTAAATAACTGTGTAATAATAAAGCTGTCCAGTATCTGTGCAAAAGCAAAGTATTCTTCCTACAGGCAAATAATAAAATCCAATTGATCCCTCCTTCCACCTGACGTTCAACATGGCTTTACCCAAGCGTAACATTTCCACCTGTTCTCTTCTTATTTTCAAACTCTGGATCTGGTCTATAGTTATTTTGTACATAGCAGCATACAGTTATAAGTGCATAGTTGTACTCATTTACTTGGTGAAAATTTATTTTTAAGTTGCTTTATGAATGACCTGATGAATTATTACAGGTCTACAAGAAAAGCAGAGAGACGCCACTATATTTAATTCTAAACTTGTACACGTATTTAAGAAATGCGTGGGGTAACCTCTCCACTAATCACCATCTCTAATGGAGAGAGTAATAAAGGGATGCAAACTAGGCGGTGAGTGACTCCTCCACTTTTAGTAAAGAAGATACTAATCTATATAAGATGCATATGGATTGTAGCCAAAATCCTATTTTCTCAGCAGACTATCCATGCTAGACAGCTCTGCATATAAAATGTGAATGATATATTGTACCTTCTGGCAGAAATTAATTTTAACTCTTCAAAATATGACGCGAGAAGTTATTCATAAACATTGTGAAAACCAGTCATGGCTACTAAATACTTCACTTTTATTGGGTAATTTGCAGTGGGTGAATCAGATCTTACTGTTAATTAGTTGCCAAGGGTTACTAAAATGCTTTGATTTTGTTAGTGTATAACCCCTATTGAGAGGAATTCTAGAGACACAGTTGGTGATCGGGAGTTTGGAGCAACAATTAAGAAAAGGAGAAAACCTTGTTACAATACAAAGAGAGCAAATTAATTTTATTTTTCTTGCACGCCGGGAAAATAATGAGCTTTTACTATTAGCAAAACACAAACATTGAATAACTTTGGACTGGATCCTGTGATTAGTTCAGAGCTCGGTTAATGGATTCCAGGATGTTTTGTGCATGTGTTAAAACATTTTTACATGCAAATGAAAAAACACTGGGCCAGATTCAGATCCCTGTATCCCAGGCTTACTTACACAAGCGCCTTGCTAATGTAAGCCTAATGGTAACATCCGCGTATGTGCGTGTCAGATATTACACTTATGGGGGTAGATCCAAAACTAAGTCCACTAGCGTATTTACGCTAAACGGAGACTTAAAAATGCTATTTTGCATGTACTGCGAGTGTGCACGGCAGATGCTACGACACGTAACTCTGAACACACGTACTACTACTACAATCAACAGCGTAACTACGAACAAAGGGACGCGCCAGCTATACGACATCCGTAATTGCGCTTTGGAGGCGGGGTGAAGCATTTAAATCGTACAGTATGGGCGCGCTTAGGCGCGTGACTATGTGCAGCCATTACGGCCGACAGGAGTTACGCTTGGAAAAGTTATGGTTGGGTTTGGAAAAGCGTAACACGGCAAAACTACGTACGAGCGAGGGGAGTGCATAGGAAATACGAAAGCGTAAATGCGCTACGCTAGGAAACGTAATGGACACGTAGCTCTGGATCTGGCCCGTGGTGCTCCAGATGTAAGGAACTTAGAGCTGGATCCAGACTTAAGAAGGAGCTTGAAATTAAGAAAAGGAAAGTCACTCCTGGGCTAAACCATGTTGATTGCAGAGGGAGCCAAGGTAATTGTATTCTCTGCATGCAGGGATATATCTTTGAATTGCTTATTGCACACAGATGCTGACCAGTGTTGTCAGATATTACACTTATGGGGTACATCCAGAACTAAGCACATGGCCCAACCAGTCTGCCCAGTTGCTTATTTAAAACTATACTGACCCTAAACCCTATTTACCCTCAATTTAATTTTAGGATATACTTATATTTATCCCAAGCATGTTTACACTGTTCTACTGTGTTACCTCTACCACCTCAGATGGGAGAATATTCCACGTATCTATCACCCTTTCAGTGATGTCATTTTAACGCACATTTCCTCTGAATCTACCACCCTCCAGTTTATATTCATGCCCTTGTGTTCTATTACACCTTTTCTTTTGAAAAATGGTACCCTCCTCTAGCTGGTCACAACCCTTGAAGTATTTGAAAGCTGCTATCATGTCCCCCCTCTCCCTTCTCTGCTCCAAGCTATACATGTTTAGTTCCTCTAGCCTTTCTTCGTATGATTTGTTACACAGGCCACGGACCATTTTAGTTGCTCTTTTTTGCACAGTCTCTAATGTATTTATGTCTCTCTGGAGATATGGCCTCCAGAACTGAACACAGTATTCTAGGTGAGGCCGTACCAATGATTTATTCCTCTCCCTAAGCAACCAAGCATCTGACTTGCCTTTCTC
>WWET01001925.1:19476-33295 GCA_011038615.1 Limnodynastes dumerilii | reverse complement strand
AGTGCTGTGAAGGGGGAAGGAGGGGAGAGAGATGGAGAGAAAGAGTGAGAGAGACAGAGAGAGAGAGAGCTGGGGGGGGAGAGAGAGAGAGAGAGAGGTATACACATTTCTGTCTTCTGCCACATAAGATCATTTTTCCTATAGAACAGATATAGGGCATAGATTATGTTAATATAATATTCTAATTTAGAGCATTCGGGAAGATGGCGTTACATAATTTATGCATATTATCTATCTACCTATCTATGTATCTAGAGTGAAGAAGAAAGAAATGCGTAAAAATAACTTCACTGAAAGGGTAGTTGAAAAGTGGAATAACCTCCCATCTGATGTGGTTGAGGCTAATACTATAGAACAAATAAAACATGCTTGGGATAATAAATTATATCATAAATCTTAAACTAGGTTTACGGTTAAATAGGGTCTAGGGTCTGTATGATTTAAAAACAAATATGATCAGTATTGCTATATAACACTTTATTCCAGGGATTATTCCTTTTTATTTATTTATAATATCGCAAAACCCTTTCATCCGGTTAGCTCTGTGGTCAGAGTAATGACCTGAAGCTACTTTCAAAGGAATCAGCGTGAGTCCGAGGAACAGGGAGAAAGAATTTGACACAGCAGATTATCCGCTGCAGAAATCGGTGTCATTCATACGTAAACAGCCCAGATGGGGAGCAGGCGAGGAGAGTGACTAAGACTGTCTCGCTGATGCACCTGTGTTCATGCATTGAGGAGCTGTGTGTGCAAATTGCTGCTGTTAAGGATGGGGACTGACTCATCCCGATAATCTCTCTCTGTGTGAGTCCGTCTCTGACCTCCTGGAACCGGCTCCAAATCTTCAGATCTGCAGCTATGGGCCACTGGGATGTGACAAGTCATTGAAGTGACATTCAGACACCTGAAACTAGGGTCACGCCCTGATGATCCTGAATGAAGATGCAAGTAGCCCATGAGCCAGATTTGCCAAGCTGCGGGTTTGGAAAAGTAGAGATGTTGCACCGTATTCACAGATATGTTTTTGCGTGGAGTTCTGTGCGTCATTTTAGGATCCGAGTAACTGCACATGTGTAGTAACGTTACGCTATTTACGTTAAATTTATGCACGGATGCTCACGGAAGGCACGTACGTGTGAATCGCACTTGGGGAGATGGGTGTCATGGGTGTTGCCTTGCAACTTACGTGCGTATAATTGCGTACCTTTAACGGTTCTGTGAATAGGACCCATTGCCTATAGCAACCAATCAGATCCTTGCTCTCACTTTCCTATTACATTCAAGGGAATGTCAGCTATAATCTGATTGGTTGCTATTGGTTTTCCAGACTCGTAGCTTAGTAAATCTGGCCGCTTAGGTGATATACTTGTAGCACTACAAGCATCAGCACTCTCTATACTTTAAAAATATGTATTTTACTATTTTTTTTTTTTGGGGGGGGGGATGTGGGAATACATTTTCCATTTATATTTTAATAAAAAAAAACTGCGGCACCAAAACCCGCAGCTGAAGCTTTTGCGGCTCCGACTGCGGGTATTGTATACGACTGCCCGTTATTCTGTATAGGCCGAATAGCCTGAATCCAGCCCATACACACTATGTACCAGCATATCTGATATCATCGTCTCTCCTAACCCTCTACTGAAACCCGTGCCATTCCATGAATACTGTACAGAGATCTGTCTACGCAGCACAGGAGATGCCCGAAGAGTCGGACAGACGGTCGTACACGCGGACACACTACGCACATTTGACGGACATCGTGCCGTCAGTAAGCGTGATGTTTAGGACGTTCATAAAACCAAATCACCACGTAACCTGTTTTATCACAGCAAATCACCATCGTGGTGGCGTACGCACTCTTGCAATATTGAACCAAGTGCTCGTAAATCGTATGATCTGGATGAGTGTGTGCTCAGCTTAACAAGTAATGTTATGGAGTGTGGGTCGCAGTTGCGAATGGCCCTATTTCGAAAGGGCCGTTCACTCCCAGCCCGTTCCGAACTGGCAGGGATATCGATTGCTTATGCCTCAATAAGGCATAGCAATCGATCCCCGGAGCACCGAACACAGTGCCCTGAAAGATACCCACTCCCTAGACCCAAGTCTCCTTCCCCGCAGCCTAACCCTAAGTCCCTGGAGAGGGTTACTCACCTCTCCGGTGATCTGGCTGCGGCGAATCACATACTCACCCATTCATTTAAAAATAAATCTGCAATGTCTCTCATTCAAAATAAGTTCAACCGAAAAGTAACTTTCGGCTGTCCCTATTTCGCAATGAGAGACATCGCAGCGGGAACTCGCAACGCCGCAAATGAGCCAAGTCCCTCTCTTCATAATTGAAATTGATCCAGATGAAGCAACCTCCAATCTGTTGCAATCAAAAAAAAAAAAAAAATCCCTGCTGACCCAATACGACATCGTCGTACGTTTATTCGCGGATTGCATTTTCGTGCGCGTAAATTTGTTAGACTCCCCTCAGCACACCCCTTGCACAGACGTATTTTGTTAAGATACGCTTTCCAAACCCTACCTTAACTTTTTCCAATGTAACCGCATTCATACGCACACGTACATATGGGCTTGACGAATTTACGCAGCTAAGCACGCCCATACTGTACACTTTAAATACCACCCCCCCCCGCCTACTTCACGTATTTCAGAAGTATTTTGTTGAAACGCAAAAATTGGCACGCCCACACGTAAGTATTTACGTGACATATACGTGAATGGCCCATACATTCACAGTTACGTTACGTTAATGTGCGTATTTTCTATGGTGCGCATGCGCAGTGCGTACAAAACAGCGATTTTACGTCTCAGCCATGCGTAAATTCGCTCCGAGGCGTTGTTCTGGATCACATCACAACAATCTGCCATCACAACTTTCCGTGGACGTGACTCCACATCCTGACTGCCCTTACTGTGAAGAACCCTTTCCTTTGCCGGCTGTGAAACTTCTTCTCCTCTAACCTTAGTGGGTGCCCCCGTGTCCTGTGTACAGTGCTTGGGGTAAAAAGTTCCCATGAAAGTTCTCTGTATTGAATGCAGTAGAATGCACCAGTCACAAAACATGTCTAAGGCCATGATGATGAGACCATTAGAGCAGCATTTACTCTTGTGATCCTTTCACTAAAGACGCGTAAATGGTGCTTATGTTTTGGCGGACAGCCTATATAAATCAGGAGAGATAGGTTACCTTATAATAGCCTATATGCTCTGGCATTGACGTTTCTGATTAAAGGGGCATTTCAATGGGTTTTTAAATACATCAAATCCAAACAATTTAAAAACCCATTTAAACACATAGGACTGCGGGTGTGTAACGTCCGTCTCTTTTTCCTACATCCTATTCAGGTGTAAAGTACAACTCTTGCGCATTCATTAAATCCATTGTGTCCTTTAAAAAAACAAACCTGTAAGTGCATCCATTAAACGTCCCTGTGGGGCTGATTCAGAGCTGCGCTTCCCTCTGTTCTTCAGACGGAAGCACAGCCGACATGAGCACTGAGCATGCTCACATTGGGAGCGAGCACAGAAAGATTGGCGCAAGTCTGCCCACCGGACTGTGTTAGCATTCGCCTCTATTGCACCAGTGGAACGGGAAGTACCACGATATTTAAATGAGAAAAGGGGTGTTTTTCTCATTTAAAGGGGTGAAAATGTTGCCATGCTAACAGAGAGTATAAATAGAACCCAGTGCCAGCAGATCTGTCATTGGCAGAGTCCATATTATATTATTATATATATAGAGCCATATTATTATGATGGCTTATTTAAATAGCGCAACAAACTGTCCACATTCACATCAGTCCCCATTTGAGCTACATACTAAGGTCCCTAACACACACACTAACACTCACACACTAGGATTTGTTTAGTCCGCAGCAAATTAACCTACCAGCATGTTTTTGTAGTGTGGGAGGAATCCGGAGCACCCGGAGGAAACCCACGCAGACACAGGGAGAAAATACAAACTCTACACAGATAAGGCCTAGTCTGGCAATCAAACTCATGACCTCAGCGCTGTGAGACACAAGTGCTACTCACTGAGTCACTGTGCTGTACATACTAGAGGTTGTTTATTTTGCCAAGCCATTGCCCCAGGAGTAAAAGTTTGGAAGATGGGATCCTTTACAGATGAAGGTCCCTTCAAAGTAGGATCTTATGTATGTTTACATTTTTTCATGTAATGATTTTATTTTTACTGTAATGGGCTGGCCCTGTATTTTATTATATTAATTCGGGAGACATTACAGACCGCTGCGGGCCCTGGATGACAGGGCATGCTGGTGCTTGTGGGTCTCCAAGCACCAGCATGCCCTGGCATCCTTGGGGATGCTGGTGCGCATAGCACTACAAGCATCAGCATGCCGATACGAGTCATATTTGGAGTAGTTATTATTTATATCGACGGGGTTGAAATTAGTTTTAAACTATTTTTTTTATGAAACATAAAAATATTTTGAAACCATAACCAGTGAAACCCGCGGCAGCAGCTTTTGTGGCTCTGACCACGGGTATTAAACTGCCCGTAATTTTTCAATGGGCTATCCAGAGTTCCGTGTTTCTGCTAGATCCGGTCCTGTGTCTGCACTGGGAGGGTAGACCCATAGCAGGCGAGCCATAACAAACTACAAAACACCACATTTGCCCTTTAAGGGATTTCTTTCCTTTGTTTTCATCCCTCTGTGTTTTTGTGGACAGTTCAGAAAAACAAACACACACAAATCTATGCACATTATTAAAGACGATTTTCAATAAGCTGTGTCCAGCGACCGGTCTCTCCGGCGCAGTTAAAGTCCGCTAAGGGGTGCCGCAGTTGGAGCTACAAGCCCTGCGTACCAGCCCTGATGCATTGCCAAAACATCTCCAAAGTTACATCACGCACCACGAAACGACTTCTGACTAATTTAGGATAAACCATCCCATAAGCCAATTCCCCACAGACCTTAAAGTGATCTCATTACCAGCTAATTAACTCAATCTAGTGAGCATTTGAATGTGAAAGTGGCAATAGGACCTGTCCATCGTTACTGTAACTAGAAGTGAGAAGTGGAGGGAGAGAAGCAGGTGGACGGCTTAATTGTCTCTATTAACCAATGTATTATTCCTCAGTAACAGTAAACACAGCTCTAGAATCAGCAGCACTGTACTTTACAGCGCACAAAACACTATGAATAAGTTATGGCGCTCATTAATGCGCACGGATCCGTCTCTCTCCGTGTTTTATCGCTACTTTGTTTCTGTTCAAAAGACAAATTTAAAGAGAAACTAATTTGTTGATTGAATTCACCAATCTGCTAGTCTTAGTTTATCACGCTGAATGCTTACAGTTAAAATGGATTGTGTGCAAAAAAATATGGCGGCATTTGACTGATTGGAGGTTTGGAATCTAGGCGTAGGCTTGGCCAGGGAGATAGGTGGGCTTATGCCCCCACTGGACCGACGGTTCGCTGATTCGGACCGCCACCTACCTTTAAACCATAGGGTAAAGGCAGGGTTGACGACTTTTTAAAGCTTCCCTCTGGGAGAAATCAGAGGAAAGCGATAGATTATTGCAAGGGGCGGGGCTGAATGATGTGATTTATGCAAATATTGTCATTAAACTCCACCCCTTGTCAATCATTTAGTGTGCTGGGGGATGGGTGATGACATCATCAAGTCCCGCCCATCCCTAGTAACTCTAGGGATTACAATAGATAGTGAGAGCTGGTCGGGACTTGTCAGCTCTCCCAGGATACTGGGAAAACTGGCCAAATTTCGGGGGCCAGATTTACTAAGCTGCTGGTTTGGGAAAGTAGAGATGTTGCACATAGCAACCAGTCAGATTTCAGCTTACATTCTTTAGTATGTAATAGGAAAGCGAGAGCTAGAATCTGATTGGTTACTACGGGCAACATCTCCACTTTTCCAAACCCGCAGCTTAGTAAATCTTCTGGTAGAGTCGGCAACCCTGGGTCATTTGCAGAATCTCCAACAGTCTTAGTTGTGTCACAATTTTTATGGGACTAAGGTAGACAAGCAATGTAACACAGCAATGAGAAAGGCAAGTCAGATGCTTAATTGTACAGGGAGAGGAATTAGATGAAAGAGAGAAGTATTGATGTCCCTTTATAGGTCATCGGTGCGGCCTCACCTAGAATACTGTGTTCAGTTCTGGAGGCCATATCTCCAAAGGGACATAAATACATTAGAGACTGTGCAAAGAAGAGCAACTAAAATGGTCCATGGCCTGTGTCACACACCATACAGTGACAGACCAAAGAAAGTAACATGTATAGCATGGAGCAGAGAAGAGCAGTAAGCAATTCAAAGATATATCCCTGTATGCAAAGAATACAATTAACTTGACTCCCCCTGAAATCAACATGGTTTTGCCCAGGAGTAACTCTCAGAAAAGGTAGCCTTAATATTTCCGTGCTTGGCTTGCTACCATAACAGACAGATAGGAATCAGGGCACTTCACATAATGACAAGAGGATTATACAGACAGGACAAAATTTTCTCCCCTGCTTAATTATAAAAATTTTCATGTATTGTATTGTAAAATTTATAACTTGGAGCAGAGAAGGGACAAGGGGGATATGACAGCAGCTTTCACATATCTCAAAGGTAGTTAGAAGAGAACGGAATTTTTTGAAAGGAAGACGAGGACAGCACTGAAGCTGGAGGGTGGAAGGTTTAGAAGGAATGTGCAGAAAAAAAATGACTTCATGGAAAGGGTTAAATAATGGAATAACTTCTTTTCGGAGGTGGTTGAGGCTTTAAAGTTTTAAAGAGAGAATCGTTGTTTTGACACCCCATCTAACATCACAGTGTTAGGGCTATGTACACAGACTGATCCAGAGAGATTGGCGAGGGTGACTCAGGGGGGTCTCAGTGCCCAAACGGCCCATCACTTATGTCTCCCACCGCTTTTACTTACCTTGTTTAAAATGAACAGCTGTCAAAAGCCTAGAAGGAAACTCCCCTGGAACGAGGAAACGTGAATGGAAGCTGACTCATGGAAGCCGAGGTGTGTGTGTATGTGTATGTGTGTGTGTGTCTAGCAGACTGGCCAATCGAATTGCCCCTGTGTTGTAAAACTACAACTCCCAGAATGCTCAGACAGCTGTCACCAGTGCCTATTCTCTGAGCGCATGATGGGATCTGTAGTGCACAACACATGGAGAGACATAGGTTTGGAAGGCCTGCAATAAAGCCCTTATTGTGCAATAACATTAGCATCACCTAATGTCATGTAACAAAAAATCCCCTTACATTGACCAAAATAAGTGTCATTATAGGATCAGTGTAGCACATACTGTTAAAGCAATGAGTAACATAGTTTTCAGTTAAAGCCCAGCACAATGTGTGTGTCAGACTGGCCAATCGAATTGCCCCTGTGTTGTAAAATTACAACTCCCAGAATGCTCGGACAGCTCCGTCACCAGTGCCTATTCTCTGAGCGCATGATAGGATTTGTAGTGCACAACACATGGAGAGACATAGGTTTAGAAGGCCTGCATTAAAGCCCTTATTGTGCAGTAACATTAGCGTCACCTAGCATCATGTAACAAAAAATCCCTTTACATTGACCAAAATAAGTGTCATTATAGGATCAGTGTAGCACATACTGTAAAAGCAATTAGTAACATAGTTTTCAGTTAAAGCCCAGCACAAGCATAAAAATATATGTAGGTAAAAAAGGAGAGGTCCGGCGCTCCATACACACATTATATAACACTATGTGTCAGCACATTAAATAACACTATGTGTCAGCACATAAATAAAAAGGAGGTTTAGGTCACAATATAGCTATATTGGGTTATGTCACCTGCCCAGCGTCAAGGCACCTCCTGTAGGTGAGTCCCTATCCATTTGCTATATGTGTACACAGGAGGTCTGTATTAAGATACTCCTGCCATTTGAAATGTGTGCAGCGGCCATATTGGGGAGGGGTCAGGCTGCAGCAGCCATATTGGGGAGGGGTCAAGCTCCCAAAGTAAAACTTGTAACAGAAACAAGAAAACACAAGGCCGCGCTTCTATTCAAACATATGAAATGTGTGCAAGTGTTTTATTAAAAATGGAAGAGGTGCAGCCAAGGACCAAAAGTAACCACTATATAACTACAGGGAATAAAAGACAGGTCTGATGCTCTCGTACTCTCCAACATGACCCATTCCATTAGGTACAATTTAATCCGCTCCTGAGCTTCCAACTGTCACTCACCTGGTTTAAATGAATTATCTGATATTTTTAAAAAACAATTTGTCTCTTCAACAAAAGTGGTTACCATAGTAACTGACAGTTGGAAACTGAGGAGCAGAGTATTTTGTACCTAATGGAATGGGTCATGTTGGAGGGAATGCACTCCATACAAACATTATATAACACAATGTGTCAGCACATATATAAAAAGGAGGTTTATTTCACAGTATATATGTACAGTATTATACTGTAGGTTATTGTCAGAGAAACATTTATTTTGCTATTTAACACAATGGGATGCGTTTATAAAAGTCTTTTGCGAATTCATTCGTTCATTCATTCATTTGTTCAGTTTTTGCAAGCACCGTGCACCTATAACATACTATATTGTGTCATAATTGCTACTAATCTTTTGTCCAATCAGAACGGAGCCATTCTGGGTAGATTTATTTCAAATAAAATAAATATGATAGCTGTAAATGCTAGTCGCTGTTATTCAGTGTGCACAGACATAAAAAGGGGGCGTTTTTACCTCTCTTTGCAGCCAGAAGAGGCATGACCGTGTATGCGCAAGATGTGGATTTCCTATATGGATCTGGATCCAAAGTGTATGTCGGGAACGCAGGGCGGGAGGCGGGATATACATAAATTATACAGTAGGAGCGTGTTTACTGAATAAGTAGCCTCCCTTGGCCACTCCCGTCACTCATACAAACTTACGCAGACCCTAGTTTCAAACTTCTGCGCCATCAACACTTGGGGCCAGATTTACTAAGCTGCGGGTTTGGAATAGTGGAGATTGGTTGCCCATAGCAACACATCAGAGTCTAGCTCACATTCTCTAGTATGTAATAGGAAAATGAGAGCTAGAATCTGATTGGTTGCTATGGGAAACATCTCCACTTTTCCAAACCCGCAGCTTAGTAAATCTGGCCCTTAAAATGTGGACACGGCGGTAATCAGGATAGAAGTGTACTATCTGCATACTTCCCCCCTGCCTTATAGGGGGAGTGATTCTGCTCTCATAGTGGGCAATTTCCAATCCTTGGACCGTCTTCAGAATTAAGCAAGCAAAATGCGTAAGTGGGGTGATTTCTATTTAGTGCGCATGTGCAGATCATATAGTTACGAAGCGTAATTGGAATGATGCGTAAGTAAATTCCGTACAACAAAAAATGCGTGCGAACATAAAAGGTCGGACGGATACTAGGAGACAACACAGTGGGAATAACACGTAGATGTGTTTAATGGTCTGCTTTCTTCCTACACATTAATCCTTTAAGGAGATTAGTTGGGAGTAAGCCCTGTTGAAGCACAGATTGCAGTATCAGTTAAGCAGCTTGCATGACCATCAATCCACAGGATAAATAAGACTGGGCATGCAGAGTAAGATGGGAAAGAGCATGTTCATGAGCATGGTCTCTTGGGATATATGTAGGTGGTGAATGGGGATTAAATGTCATGTTCTTTTTTAACATACAATGATGGCACACATTAAGATGGTAGTTACTATATGCACTAATCTGAAATTAACCTGCCGTTTCCGTATTGTGGTACTGCGTTTTTAACCTGTCTGCATTCTACTTCTCCTCCCTGTCATCATGTGACACAAGCGAGAGCCAATCATTACAATGCCATGCCTATAGGATATCTACAGAAATAAGAAATAAACTATTGGCTGTGTGGGATTGCTGCTTTAATCACTATAGCACTAAGCATTTTGTTACACATTTAGAAATTATTGACTGCATTATCCTGTATTATGGGAAATTGCCATTACACACAGCACAGCCCAAGGCATTGCTACATCACCAATAAAAGTCTGTAACATCAGGCTTTGTATCCATAGCACAAGACACCAGACGTAAATCACTGTCGGAAGTCTGCAGCCTTGAAGCATTTGCACTGATCTTTATAGGCCTGTCCTATTTCACTACACAAACCAGAGAGGCAATAAACTGGAATCATTCCCCTATGTAAACACCTTAAGCACTGCTCAATATTTGCATCATAATTTACTACATCCTCTGCAGCGTTTCATGTGCCCGGCTAAAAATCATAAAGCACTCAGCCAACAACAATTAACAGAATCCATGATAAAATTCTTTGCAAGAAGACCAGGCTTAAGAAACTTTTTTCTATACTGTATATAATAATTTGTAGGCATCAATAAAGGTGTTTTAATGATTCCACATAGAAACATAGAAAGTGACGGCAGATAAGAGCCACATGGCCCATCCAGTCTGCCCAGTTGTTTATTTAAAACTATACTGACCCTAGACCCTATTTACCCTCAATTTAATTTGAGATTTAGGATATCCTTTTATTTATCCCAAGCATGTTTACACTGTGTTACCTCTACCACCTCAGATGGGAGGCTATTCCACTTATCTATCACCCTTTCAGATTCAATCCATAGTGTAACAAAGGAAGAGGTGGGGGTTTATGACACAAAATACATCATGAAGCCATGCCCTTCCTTATTAACGCTATAAATCACATTATTAATAGGCAGGGGGTGTTTTTTCAGTCAGTGATCGACATTTAGGGCTGGATCCAGATTTAAGAAGGAGCTTGAAATTAAGGCCCGTATTCAGACCTCTGTCTTCCGTGGCCGTCCGTCCGTAACTAACCGATTGAAGTTACTGGGCATGCGTAGTAATTATTGTACGCTATTTATGTAGCGTTTCACTATGTAGATTGCGAACACGCGGTCTTTAAGACTTGTGAATCGCACCTAGGGACAGAGGGGCGTGGTTTCCGGATGTTAGAAGTTACGTGAAAGAGGGTGTGGGGGGAAGCATTTAAGTACAAATGTAGAGATAAGAGTGTCCTATTGAGGTAGAAGTCAACGAAAACCCGTTCAGCCGAGGGGAGTGATATGGGTGTTGCCTTGCCATGTGCGTGCGTAAATATGTGCATGTAGTAAGTACGAATCTGTGACTCCGGAAATCACTTCCTATTGATCGGAAAATGAAGCTTTTATTGAAATCTGGATTCAGTCCAATTGGTTTAAGAAAGCGGAATCCTCCACATTCCTGTCCCACATCACAAGACAAAATATACCAAAGATCCAAAACACACAAACGTCGAAAAAATAAATAAATGGCGTCCATTCTCCAGAGTTGCGGACCCCCATATTTTCCAAGGATTTCCGTAACAGAGTTTTTTTTCTATAAGATGGAACGTCAGAAATTTGCATAACAATCTGGGTGAGGCGGCAAAGGCATCTCTTACTATGCAAATAATTTGCCTATCAGCAGCGCGGCTGTGGAATAACCCAGCAAATTTCAAATCAAGCACTTTCTCTGGTGCTTATTATGAAGCATTACATCTAACACCTACATATGCCACAATTTACAGAGAGAATAATCATTCATGTCGCTTCCTGGAGATTGCAATCTATATAACGCACCTCACACGCACGAACGCAAGCTACGGTTATTTTTAGTAAGCGTCCTAACAATGTGGTTATTGCACTAGGGAAGGAAAGTCCTGCAACCCAGAGAAACAACACATAGGGCGCTGAGGACCGGATGCAGATTCTTTCCGTTAGCCTCTGTTGCGGAGGGTAATGTATGGAATTGGTTATCCAGAATTGCGTGCACGCAAGGGAGTGCATGCTCCATGCAGGACTCTACCTTAAATAATCAGCATTTGGAAGTGAATGTATGGAACGGTGGAACGCCCTTACTGCACGATTACTTTTCCGAGCACTTATCCCATCTACCATGCGCAATTTATACACATGGTGAATGGGTCGGCATCCTGTGTGGACACTGAATTCTGCATTGGACGAATGAGGGGCCATATTCAGATATCCGTTTTCATGGCGAGTTGCGAGCGTATTTTTATTTTTTATTATTTCAACTGTGCATGCATAGTAACTCTTTTTACGTAGACTATACGCGCATAAGTGCCTCACGGATGGACTTGCGAATCGCACTTGAATACATACGTTCCGATATGCGATGCAAAAATACGCACAGGAAAATATTTTAAAAAATGGGCGGGGAAAGGCATTTAAATGAAGGTATGTGGCCGCGCCTAACATGAATCGCACGTACAGAGGACGCATACGCACGCAACTGCTCACGGAAAGTTACAAGTGGTCTATGGAGGCGGAAGTCACCGACAGCACGATCGAGAGAGTGGAGTGTCATGGGTATGAGGAGGTGTGGCCTGCACCGTGCGTATAATTGCGTACAATTTCCATGAACTCATGCGCAGTACTGTACATACTGACAGACTTATTTTTCGTATTTTCGTATGTGATATACAGAAACAGACTGTCGTTTTGAAGTCCGGATCAGGCCCTCAATGATGACGCTGTGTATTTTGTAATACAGTACAGTACAAGGAATCTAGCTAAGCAGCCCTTATTCATTTATCTGTTACATTTTTATTCTATTTATATATAGTATTGTGCCTGGGCAGCCTAAGATGGCCGCCGTCCTCCATTTTTAAAGTTCTTTTATGCAAACGTGTTATTAATACTATGTAGAACCTGATGTTCAAGGCCAAGGACATTCTCGGTAGAAGCAGAGGATACATGATTCTAATACTATATAAGGCTGGCTCATACTGCTTATATGTGGAATGTAGGAATTCGCTAGATAAGAATGACCAATGAACTTGCCTAACGTGATTATAACCTAATAAGGTATAATAAGGCAGGGAGTTCCGTCTCTGTTGCTGTCAGAGTAAATAGGTCTTAGCACGAGGTCAGCTCTCCAGTCTCACCTATGGAACTGACAACAGAAGTGCCTGCTGACCGTTACAGCTCGACAGCAATCGAGCAATAACTAGCAGTCAAAGTGAAAGTATTATTCATGTAGGGCCGTATTCAGAGATCCGTCCGGCGATTGGTCCGCAAATATACGCACAGACGGAGCAAGTTACACCCACCAAAACCCCGGTCACTCCCCTTTGCTAATCCGTCCCCACGGAGACTTCCGCCTCCATAGACTAGCCCTAACTTTCCGCAGCCATTTCCAAGCTTTTGTGTCCTCCGTCCGTTCGTATCTTTGTTATCGCGCACACTTCCCTTCATTTATATGCCCCCCCCGCCCATTTCTATATAAATCCCTCCGTGCGTATTTTTCCATGGGAGTTCCAATGCGGAATTTCCTACGTCCCATTCAAAGGTCAACGTTAACTGCGTAGAAGTTACTGCGCATGCACGGTTTAAACGTACATAAAAATATGCACAGAAATCGGAGAAAATACGGTTCTCTGAATACGGCTCGTAGTTTTCTTAATTCTTTATTAAATAGTTGATTAAGAATTGTCTTTTGTTGTCTCCTTTAATGCCTGTAATTTAAGTAACCCTTAAGTTCTACTGGATCAAGCACCAACATATTATATAGAACTTTGCAATTTGAAAATAAGGGGGTAGATCCAGAACTACGTGTGCCGTACGTTTATTCGCGTAGCGTATTTTCGTGTGCGTAAATTCTATACACTCCCCTAGGCACACCCCTTAAACATACGTATTTTGTCAAGATACGCTTTCCAAACCCTACCTTAACTTTGCCAACGTAACCGCAGTGATACGCACACGTATGTATGGGCAACACGAATTTACGTAGCTAAGCACGCCCATACTGTACACTTTAAATACA
>WWET01001925.1:9079-19422 GCA_011038615.1 Limnodynastes dumerilii | reverse complement strand
TGGGGTAGATCCAGAACTACGTGTGCCGTACGTTTATTCGCGGAGCGTATTTTCGTGCACGTAAGTTCGCTACACTCCCCTCGGCACACCCCTTGCACGGACGTATTTTGTCAAGATACGCTTCCCAAACCCTACCTTAACTTTTTCACACGTAACAGCGTACGTCTGCTAACGGACGTATAGACTACGTGAACGTACGCCGCTTAGCACGCCCATACTGTACACTTTAAATACCACCCCCCGCCTACTTCACGTATTTCAGACGTATTTTGGAGTAACGTAAATTTGGCACGCCCACACGTAAGTATTTACATGACACATACGTGAATGGCCCATACGTTCACAATTACGCTACGTGAATGTGCGTATTTTCTATGGTGCGCATGCGCAGTGCGTTCTAAACAGCGATTTTACATCTCCGCAACGCGTAAAATCGCTCCAAAGCATAGTTCTGGATCAGGCTCAATATGACAAGACCAGTTAGTATCCTAGGGCCAGATCCAGAGCTACGTCCGCTAACGTATTTACGCTAGCCGTAGACGTAAATACGCAATTTTGTGTGTTCTGCATGTGCGCAGCAGATGTTACGACACTAACTCTGAACGTACGTATCTGCCTAGTATCAAGAGCGTAACTACGGACGAAGGGGCTTGCCAGCCATACGAAATCCCGTAATTACGCTTGGGAGGCGGGGTGAGGCATTTAAATCATACAGTATGGGTGTGCTTATGCGCTTACGTACGTGCAGCCATTACGCTAGGAAAAGTTAAGGTAGGGTTTAGAGAGCGTAAAAAGGTAAAAGTACGTACGAGCGAGAGGGGGTACCTAGTAATGACGATAGCGTTGAAACGTAAAGGAAACGTAGGTCCGGATTTGCCCCATATAGACTGGAGGTAAGAGGGTCACGCTCACAAGCCTACACTCTATAGGGCAGTAGTTCTGATATGTGCGAATAAATTCTACATATTGAAAAATAAAGCAGTCAGTTTACAGGTAAAAGTGTTCAGTGGAAAGAATGATTCAAGCACACAGTAATGTTACTATAATAATTGGGAATGGAAAAAGAAAACAGCTTGACCTTGTCTAAAGAGGTGAGTCTTAAGAGAGCCCTTGGGGGGTTTGGAGACTAGAGAAAAGTCTTACTGGGCAAAAAGTTCATCCCACGGAGTTGGTGCAGCACGGAAGAAGTTCTGTAACTGGGAATTGAGCCATATAATGAGTATAAAGAGTATTTGGGAATGGAAATAGAAAACAACCATGACCTTGTTTTAAGTGGTGAGTCTGAAGGGAGCTCTTGAAGGCGTTTTAGGCTAGAGGAAAGTCTTACTGGGCATAAAGGTCATCACACAGAGTGGGTGCAGCATGGAAGAAGACAACACAAGGCAACACTGGGATAAGTGCAGACATAATGTAATAATAAAAACTTTTCTGTGCACTGATTTTAACAGCAAATTGTGCTTTTCTTAACACACAAAATTAAATTGTGACTTTCCTGCTTGAACGGTGATAGGAGCACCCTCAGGTTTAAAATATTGGAGGAAATAATGGTAAGCAAATTGCCATAATACCTGTAAAATCACCAGGATTGATCTAGAATTCTAGACCTAACTTTCTAGAAATGACAACATTTAATCCCATAACAGACTATCCAAAGAAACACCATAAATGGCAATTGCAGCAAGGTCGCTCTTTAAATATATATTGTGTGTGCCTAAAATACAACTTATCGGAGAAGCGTGAGGCTATTGTTGTTATGTATGGAACACAATTCATCCCACTGGAAGAGGAAGAGAAAAGCTAAAATGACTAAATTACCTAGAAAACATTTCTATCACGAAACTTTAATCTTACTGGAAGGCACAGAAGACACGAGGCAGTGATCACCAGGCTGTCTCCGTACATTAACGCCGCGGTCTATACCACCTCACTGCAAACAATGGCCCTGATTCACACCTAAGAAGCAGAGGCTTCCTGGGTGCGTATATTTACGATTTTATCAACAGCCCGACTACGCAATCTAGAAAGACCGCACATGGTTTTTAAGGTATGAGAAGGCGCGCTACGTCAGCCTCCGGGGAAAGTTAGGTAAAGTGGATGGCGGAGGGATGTAGATTAGCAAGGGAGGGCAGGGGGAGTTATACTGCGTGTGTATTTTCCTTCTTAAGAAGGAAAATACGCACGGTAAGTTAAGGTTGCCCTATGACACTCGTAAACGGGGCGGGGGAGGGGACCGGAGAAGTAGGTGTGGAATCCGGTCCAATAACTTTATCTGTACACATTTGTTTCTTTATGAGAATGAAGGTGCTGGCACTCACTAATCAACTTACAACTGCCCCACCATCACTACATGATATGCCCTACAGTCATGGCTTCAGTTCCTTATATGCCCCATTGGCCTACCCCAAATTCATTATATATTAGTCACTGACCCTCCAACATGACCCATTCCATTAGGTATAATTTAATCCACTCCTGAGCTTCCAACTGTCACTCACCTGGTTTAAATGAATTATTTGATATTTAAAAAGTTATTTGCCTCCTCAGCAAAGGTGGTTACCACAGTAACTGACAGCTGGAAGCTCAGGAGCAGGGAATTTTGTACCTAATGGAATCATATTGAAGGGTATATAGTCATGTCCCCTGTACATTATATGCCCCACAGTCACACAACCTGTTCATTATATGGCCCACGTTCATGATAAGGTACATTCCGATTTCTAAGTGCAGCGCTAATGTGCGCGCGTAGTAAATATTTAACGCTATCTACGTAGCGTTTTATTACGTAGATTGCGTAAATGCGGTCTTTCTCAAGCCGAGAAATCGGATCTCTGAATACGGCCCTTTATGCCCTTAGTTCATTCATTAGTCATGCCCTTAGTTCATTACATGCCTCAGAGCCATTATTATGCCTCATTATATGCCACCCAGCCATGCCCTCAGCTAATTACATGCCCCTGCACTAGGTCCTTTTCTGGCTGGTCTGATGAAATGCTGGAAGCACTGTGTATCACGGACTTCCTAGATGGGCCAAGTGGCTCTTATCTACCGTCACATTCTATGGGCTACATCTACCAAAGTGCGGAGAAGGAAAAGTGGAGATGTCCATAGCAACCAATCAGATGCTGGTTGACATTCTCTAGTATGTAACAGGAAAGTGAGAGCTTGCATCTAATTGGTTGCTATGGGCAACATCTCCACTTTTCCTTTCCCATAGCTTAGTAAATCTGGCTTTATGTTTCTATCTATGTTTCTACCATCCCTAACAGGGCCGGTGTTAGCATGTCTGACATCCCCTGCAAAAAATAAATTTGCTCTTTTATAAATATTATAATGACACTGCTGTGCCCGGGACAGGAAAATGGAGGAAACACTGACTCCTCCCTCTGATCAGGTGACTGGTCACATGGGCTAGACATCAGCAGAGGTCCTTTAGCCTACTTGGATCTAGCATCTACCTACAGCACAGGCTGGCGCCGCTGTATTGAGGACTGGCGCTGGCTCTCACAGTTGTCACAGATCTGGCTAAATGTCAGCTCAGAGAAGCAGGGGGATGAGCGGTGGTGCCTATCTATCATGGCGCCTGGATGCGCCACATCCCTCCACGGAGTGCATTGCGCCGGCCCTGATCGCTAGAAATGCACTGTGTAATATTTTAGGGAAATATTCAGGCATGATAAGAATAATTGTCCCCTTAGTACATGAAATAGAGTGAATTTCGATTGTAATCTCACATAGGAGATATTTTCCTTGTCAGTCAATTGCATGTAAAGCTTCCCTCTGTAATCTCTCATCCTTTTCTTATTTAATTCTTTGATTTGCAAAACACAAATGGATTCCAGGCACAGTTGGCTGCTTCAAGTACACAGACTGCTCCAAGCACACAGACTGACGCTGTATTCATATGATGCAGACAGCGGACCTGATTCAGAGGTGAGCGTCTGCCAACTGACAAACGGAAGAGTGTGCAGCCACGGCTCAATTTATTTCAGAGCGCAACCTAAGCGGCGGTGGCGGCTTACTTTTAAGGGGCGTGTCATGGGCGTGGCGAAGCAAGTGGCAAGGGTGTGGCCAAGCACGTGCATCCGATCTATACAGATGTAAAAAAAAAAAAAAGGACTGTTAAAATCCAGGGAGCTGACACTTCACCGGTTATTTCTGACACTTGCGTTAGGATGTGACACTTCTAACAAATTAAAAAGGGAACAAATTGCTACGGAAGGATTGTGCATGTGTTACATCACCTCTACATACAGGAAGAAAAACATAATTTCTTATGTTTTTATTAAAAAGGTCAAATATTGTTATTTGGTTACATTTATGGGCGCACACAATAATCAGACCCCCCCATTTACAGTCAGCATTACAGTGCACTGCCCCAGGGCTGGATTGAGGGCCATGTGGACCTGAGGTTGAAAATGATCAAGGGCCCATGCTATATAGTATGCTTTAGAGGAGGGTGTCACTCCCTGACATTGGGTCGTATTCACACCTAAGACAGGGTTGATGACTTTTTAGAGCAGATTTCTGCAAGGAGGTGGGGCGTAATAATGCGACTTATGCAAATTGTGTCATTAAGCCCCGCCCCCTGTCAATCACTCCAGTATTCTCTAGTGTTTCAGGGTATGGGCGGGGCTTGATGACATCATCAAGCCCCGCACATCCCTAGTAACGCTAGGGATTACAGTAATAATTCACGGCTTGCAGGAGCTTTGCCGGCTCTCCTGGGATACCAGGAGAACTGCCCAAATTTCAGGAGTCTCCCGGATATTCCGGGAGAGTCAGCAACCCTGACCTAAGAATGAGCTAGGTGTGGACAGATCCGCACCTAAGTGCCCCGTCCTGCCCCTAACCCGTCCCCCCGTTTTTAGGTGCCTTATGGCACTAAGAGTTACCTTATTTTACCGTGCGTAGTTTCCTTCTTAAGAAGAAAAATACGCAAAGTTTTCCCTACTCAGCCCTTCCTGGCTCCTTTACATACCTTCACCTACCCACTCTTTAAAAACTCCCCGTGGTTGCCCAGGCCCTGCCTCTTTCTACCTAACCAACTATGTGCGGTTTTTTAGACCTCACATAGTCAATCTATGTATGTACCTAAGTGGTACATAGACTACGTAATTAACCTACAGACTGGTACGTAGATTGCGTAACCTAACTGGTATGTAGATTGCGTAAATGACCTACTACGCATGCGCAGTAGCTACTGTTTGTTGAACTACGTCCGTCTATGGAAGACGGACGTAGTTCTGGATCCGGCCCATTATTTGTCCAGTCCTGTTTCTGGGAGGAGGTTTGGAGCTGCAGCTTTTAAATTGCAAATGGCACCGTCGGTCAGGCACACCTTACCATAATAAACACACGATAGCTGTGTGTACAAAGGGAACATGGTTTTATTAATTAATTAGGCCAAATTAAAATTGATGACTACAGGTAGGTCATCCAGCAATGAAAGGTGGCCCCAATAGCAGATGGAAGGGTGGGGGGTGTTCAACGCCTAACCTAACACTTAATTATACAACAAATAACACATTGGTGCCTACAGCAAAGTGGTCATCAGATAGCTACCTCCAGCACATGGAAGGCGAAAAACCTACGGACCCAGCCGCTGGGGAATGACCTCCTCGCATCTCTCCTGGGTTGAGTCCCAAAAGACCGTTTGCGGCTTAACTTTCCCCCAATTAGCGCCAAAAATACCTTGCTGACACCCCCACTGCTAACGCCCAACCATGCACCATCTGAACAGGACAAAAACACGTTAGACAAAACTTAACACTCTAATAGCCAGATTTACTAAGCTGCTGGAAAGGAAAAGTGAAGATGTTGCCTACAGCAACCAATCAGATTCAAGCTCTCACTTTCTTACTTGAGAATGTCAGCTAGAATCTGATTGGTTGCTATAGGCAACATCTTCGCTTTTTCTGATCCGCAGCTTAGTAAATGTGGCCCATAGGGAGGGAGAGAGGGGGAGGGAAAATTTATAACCGAAGAGGAAGCCCCTCCTATCAGCTTGCCCTTATATTTACCCCCTAACAACCCGCCCCCCCAATATGCCAAGCCAAGCTAGTCTATAAACAAATTAACACTTAACCCCTGACTGCCTGATGCCAAGTGGGTTCCTGCCTGCCATTTATGTTGCCTGCTGCCCTATGTGCCAGATCCAGACCTACGTACGACAGCGAAGTTACGCTAGCTGCTAGCATAATTTCGGCTGTCTGTACGTTCTGGCAGATGTTACGACACGTAACTCTTGTCTGCCAAAATACATCCGTCTGATGGGAGTGCCTAGTAGAGTGCATACACACGCTACGCGATCAAAGTAACCAGCACTTAGGTCTGCATCTACCCCTTTGTCCCTTATAACCTCTACTATCAATCCAGTCCTGTTTCTGTGATGAGGCCTAAAATAACAGCTTTATCATCTCTATTATTAAACCAGACCTGTTTCTTGGAGGAGGTCTGGAGTTAAAACTTTTTCAGCTCTATTATTATTTCAGTGCTGTTTCTAGAGGGAGGCCTGGAGTTACAGATCAATTATTAATCCAGTTCTGTTCCTGTTTTCTGATCTTAGGGCTTATACTAAAATGTTAGCCCTCCATAGATCAAGGATTCAAGACCCTCCAACAGGACCCATTCCCTTAGGTAAACTTTAATCCACTCCTGAGCTTCCAACTGTCACTCACTCTAAATGAATTAACTGATATTTAAAAACAACTATTTGTCTCCTCAACAAAGGTGGTTACCATAGTAACTGACAGTTGGAAACTGAAGAGCAGAGTATTTTGTACCTAATGGAATGGGTCATGTTGGAGGGTATGGGATTCTGACCTTGCAATAAAGGCATGGTCTGGGGATACAACACATTGGGTCAGATCCAGAACAACGCTTGTGAGTGAATTTACGCGTGGCGGAGACGTAAAATCGCCTTTTGGTAAGTACTGCACATGCGCACCATAGAAAATACGCTCAGTAACATAGCGTAATTGTGTACCTATGGGCCATTCACGTATGTGTCACGTAAATACTTACGTGTGGGTGTGCCAATTTTACGTGAGTCCAAAATACGTCTGAAATACGTTAAGTAGGCGGGGGTTTGTATTTAAAGTGTACAGTATGGGCGTGCTTAGCTGCGTAAATACGTGTTGGCCATACGTACATGTGCGGATCACTGCGGTTACGTTGGCAAAAGTTAAGGTAGGGTTTGGAAAGCGTATCTTGACAAAATACTTACATTCAAGGGGTGTGCCGAGGGGAGTGTATAGAAGGTACGCACACGAAAATACGCTACGCGAGTAAACTTACGGCAAACGTAGTTCTGGATCTACCCCATTCTCTGTTTGTAAGTCTACATCCAGTCTATATATAAATTGATTTGAGTAACCACCATTTTGTGTAACTCTCTTTGGAAGCCATGCCTGGGATCAGCAGCGAGAGGTGTTGGTCCACAGACGCTATTTTGGGGGCTTTAAGAGTGGCCTCAGGTGTATTAGATCTCAAAATAAAAATACATGATATATGAAGCAATATAGGGACTCTCATTGTTAGAGTTAGGACCACCACAGCAGAAAAGCCTTGCAATTGTGTGTAACTAATCTTTCTGCACTTTATTTTGCAGATAGGATGGTAGGGTTAGTTACTGGTTAATGGCAGCATTGGTGGTGCATTTTCTTTCCTTTGTTTCTGCGCAGATTACCCCCCGACCTTTCATACTCCTATCTTTATTAAGTTATTGATTGATTTGAGCAACCACCATTTTGTGTAACTTTCTTTTGTAAAACAAACACATCACATGACAGAACTCATAGCAATGTCAAATCACAAGACATATCACTACCCCTGTCCACCAATCAGATGCCATTGCCCATGTCTGCTGAGATTTTAGTCCAATCACTGACTTTGGCCTCTGTTCTAGAGTGATTGAAGATAAATAAGCTCCACCCTCCTTCGTGATTTCAAAATGGCAGCTTACAGCACTGAGATGGGAAAAAATATAGCACTCTGAACCTATTTAAAACACCTTTTAATAATAATTTTGGACTTGATACATAGTTAAATCCGCAAGGGGACTTAATAACAGACCCACCGCACGTACAGAAAGCGTGCAAGGGTCTGAATACAGTCCATTGTACATGTCTAAGTACCAATGTTAAGTTATGCTTGAAGGTGAAGGTTGTACACCACAAGTAAATACATCTTTTCAGTTATGTTACATCATGCACATTTTTCATCCTACTTATCAACACATTGATGGAAGATAATGTCACACGACAGTCACTATATATAGGCATCAGGTTCACGGTAGAAATGCTGGAGCATATGGCAATAGGTTTTGCACCACTTCTAGGTGTGATTTATTCTAGTGCCTATTACTCCATTTCTTTAGAATAAAAATGACTAAATTTATGGACTGAAAGCGAAAAGGACTTTTTCAATGTAGACATTGCAAACGATGTACAGTAAGTGGGTCTCTCTTACTACCTGGGTAAAGAGGCAAGAGGCCCACACTGCAAGAGACAAGAAGTAGATAATAGAATGTCATAGTAACTTGCTGAAGAGTAAAACATTTAAACAAGGACAATTTTTTGCTACACGCAACAGAATTAGCTTTCCTCCTATAAACACAATTGTTCAGCTACAGGGACCCAACATTTAATATTGGTTAAAGGGACCCCCCCCCCCCTGAATTCACCAAGTACAAACCTTTCAATTAAAATAAGAGGCAATCATGGCATAAGGGGATTGTATGGAAAGAGGGGATTGTATGGAAAGAAAAAGTGTCCAAGTTTGTGTAAATCATGTAGCAGAAAGAAAAAACGAATAGCAAAGAAGTTGTAAATTGGACAGACAATTGTTTAAAAGTAGGTTGATGAATTTGGTAAACTTGTCTGAAAAGTTGACTTTTAATGTAGTGCTTGAAAGTTTGGTGAGTAAGAGGATAGTCTTAAAGGATGATGAAGGTTATTCCAAAGAGTGGGTGCAGCCCGGGAGAAGTCCTGTAAATTTTCAGATTTAGGTTTATATATTTTTTTTCTATTTATAAAAAAATGACAGCAAAATAAAGGTTTTATAGATTGCAGCATTTGCTAAGACCATCTCAAGCTTTCCTTCCAGGAGATTTGGAAGGATCACTTCCTGAACCCTATCATTCCTCATCTTAGGAGAGTGCATGCACTGTTCAAAGAGTGCAGATACTAACAGCATTTTAAAGCAGTATTTTATAGCTTACTATCGGAACATTGGAGCCCGTTGGAATATGCAGCATTGTGTGGGACCAATCGATCCATCCTCCAACAATGCCACATACATGAATCATTATTACCCCAAACTTAAATAACACTGATTATATTGTCATGGCGTAACTAAATAGGTGAATAAGAAATGATAGACCCGATTCAATATAAACAACAGAATATCACTGGTAAAAACACTTCTGTGCTAAATAAAAGTTACTGATGTATTCTTTTTTATTCACAAACTTTAGAAAATAATGTAGTTCCTGAATATTATTGTACTGTTTACATAGAGCTTAATACATTGGTGGATATAAGGCTTGGACGGGGGTACATCAAGGACAATAATCAGACTTCGTAACGCTTGCAAATATAGACATGCCGCGTGCATAAGTTGGTGTTTTTTTTGTGACCTGCGGGAAACACCTCCGTGCATAGTGATATCCGCACGTGCAGATGTTACGCAACGGATATCACTATCACGGAGGTGTTTCCCGCACGTGCACATCTCCGTACAACAGGGCGTGACTATACTCTGTACATGAGAGAATAGGTCATGTGGGTGGGGGGAGGCATTTAAATTGTACAGTATGGGCGGGGTTAGGCACTTCCGCACATCCGAGCGCTACCTCCGCACAACGATACGCACAGAGAAGTTAAGATGGGGCTATGGGACATGGGTACTGGCCACATAAGTGCGGACTTTTGCTATTTCGTGCATTCTTAAAGCACTCTTAAGTCTGAATATGGCCCCAAATCACTGAAATACTTATAACTTCAATTATAAAAGTGTCTCATTCCATACTGTAAACTCTTCATACCGCTCTGGCTCACGATAGATACAAATATTTAATTACTGATGAAAATAAAGTAAATTCACTAGGTCATGGCAGCAATACTATGGGCCTGATTCAATTAGGCAAAAATCATTCGCCGGCGTATTTTTAACGCATTTTTTTTTAAATTTACGGGCGATATTTTTTTTTCTTATTCAATTATTTTTTAGCGTTAAAAATACGCCGTTTTTTTAACAATATCGTTAATGAAAAATTTGCCCCTATGAGAGGTGCGGATTTTTAATGATGCCCTGTCTTGTGCCCCGACAGGGCATGCTGATGC
>WWET01001924.1:272053-286208 GCA_011038615.1 Limnodynastes dumerilii | reverse complement strand
AGGCTAGGGGGGCGGGCTAGGCGGCCATACGCTCCTGTGTGAGCGTATGGCCCCTTCCTTACGCCGGGCGAAGCTAGGGTAGCCTTCACCCGGCGTAAGGAAGGGGCCATACGCCCGCACAGGGGGAGTGCCAGGGGGGAGTCAGCGATGTAACGCTGAGCGTTAGTACGCTCAGCGCTACATCGTTGATCTGGATCAGGCCCTAGATCCATCCCCTTATACACTACCAGGTACTATTAAAAATAAAGGTTTTTATCGCTGTGGACAATGTCCAATGTGTATTAACAGTCCTAGCACTCTAACAACAAAGAAAATTGAAAACATCACGGGTAAGGTAAACAATAAGACGATGAAAATTAATGAGTTCATAACCTGTGATTCGAAGTTCTGTATATACCTACTGGAATGCGCATGTAATAAGCAGTACATAGGACGCACCACTACTAAAAGTTAAGTTAGATGGGCAGAGCACCTAAGAAACATCAAGAAAGGAGTTATGACCCATTCTGTCTCTGCCCATTTCAAAAATGTCCACAATAGCGATCCTAGATATGTAACCTTTTTCTGTGGCATCCGACAGGTCCGAGCCAACTGGAGAACCAAGGACCATCTTTCAACTCTAGCAAGGACTGAAATGCGGTGCATCTTTGATGTCAATTCAATGGAGCCCGGGGGACTGAACCAGGATTTCGAATTAAAATGGTTCCTGTAACCCAGGGGTCCCCTGGGCACCTATATCCTGGAGGTAAGTGAGCTGGATTGTTGGTTAGGAGATTAGTAATCCAAAGAATACAGTCATACCACCTGGCAAATGCCCGAACCTGTTCGATCTCGGAAGCCAAACCAGGTGGGCCCGACTAGTACTGAGAAGGAGACTCCTTGGGAATATCGAGTACTGTATGAGAAATGGGACCGCATACCCACCAGCCACTCCGAGTTCACCCCAGGTAAATAGTGATACATTATCTTCTAAAATGATTCATGGATTGGGGATGCACCTCATTTCAGGTAAGTCTATGTATACCCATATACTGTATGTAATGTACTTTCATCCCCATGTCCTCTATAGGCAATTTTTAAATTCATTTATAATTATATTTGTATATATACCATCATCTCTCCAGCCCCCACTACCGTGGCCCCCATAGACAGATTTTCTTTCCCTTGGTTCTTCGCATTTCTTGTGATTTGGTCCAACTTGGGGTTAGATACGGGCCGCATGTAGAATAGGGACAGAGGTAGGTAATCTACATGAGTATTCTGTCCATTTCCTGTCCCCTGTAATTATATACCTGTGACTCTATCCACATAGGAGTCTATAGTATATGGGAGATAAGAGGATCCACGGTTTTCAGAGACCCATTATCCTTGTATGTATTAGTCTGCTTCAGAAGACATCCTACAAAATTAAATAGGACCTACAAGGACTATCCCTATAACTTTCTTTTCCATATGTAGTAACTTTTATTTCACACGAGAGATATAATCTGCCATATCAATAATGTGCACAGTCACTTTTAGGTGTTAAATTCATCTTTACCAATTATTTATTTAATAATTATTTATTTATATCCCTTTACTATGCATTTTTAGTAAATGCATGGTTTATATCTATTTATTTATTTATATAAATGCTCATCATTTTCACATAGGAATTAAGGATCCAGATTTAATTTTGTATTGGTATTATATATGTTATATACAATATGTATCGGGAAGAAAGTGAGAATCAATGGACTTTTTAATCCAAACTCACCAATGTTTAACCTGGAACTATATGAAATCATTTGCACTGTCACTTTGTTTATTTGCACTGTCACTTTGTTTATTTGCACTGTCACTTTTAAATATGTGCACTTCAGGGAGATAAACCAATTGTACCCATTTTATATATATTATTAGGATTTATTGGTTTATCCTATGTATATAAATATCAGATTAGGTTCTGTAGGATCATATACTTGAATTTGTGCACCTATTAATGTATTTTACCCAATGTCAACATTTTCATAAGTTTTTTGTGGTATTATGTATGAACATTATCATTATATACCAAATGTAAAAGTTTTTTATCACACCATGATTTATTTCTGTACCCACTTAATATCCCTGTGAACAGGGTTAATGGCCCCTTTAAATAATACGGATTTGACATATGCAAATTTTTATATGAATTGTCCCTTTAAATTACACGGATTTGACATATGCCAATTTTTTATATGAATTTAACTGTATAATGCTAAATATCATCTAGTATTGGTGCCAGTGGGAGAAAGTATAGTTTTTATGAATTCTCAAAGATTAGACTGTCAGCATCGAACAGCATAAAAGGCGGGACTTTCAAAACACCGGCATTGACTTTGAGAAAGAGCTCAGGCAGAGCTTGAAACGCGTGAGTCAGCCGGCACACTACATAGGACGTCATCTCCCAGGGACTCTACGCTGAGGTTGTTGAGGACACCGCACCCGGGCTTCTACATCTGGCGGTGACACTCCACTCGCGGCTAGAATTTCCATCTCCCTTGGTATGCCGTCCTGTTTTGTTGTTTTAATATTTGTGTAACTACATGTATTGATTAAAGTTTTTTCTTTATTTCCTATGTCCCGTGCGTCTTGGAATTGAAGTATCACCCTCTCAGAAAGGACTCTGATCTTAGCGTTATCTTTTACTAGTTACTGTTCACCTCATTTCCCCACTGGTCACCATATGTAGAAGGTTTATACTCTAGAGGTTTATACCCTAGCGCTTGAACCCCCCATTTTACACTCACACACACATACATATTTATATGTATGTAGGTTGGTGTATTTTTTCCCCTTTTCACCTGGTGAAATGTCTACTGATATTTAAAAAACTATTTGACTCTTCAACATAGGAGGTTGCCATAGTAACTGACAGTTGGAAACTGAGAAACAGAGTATTGTGTACCTAATGGAATGGGTCATGTTGGAGGGTATGGGACAGGGGGACGGGCTTCTGTATGTGATTTTCATAAATGACGTCACCAAGCCCTATCCCATACCAGAAAATGTTTATTTTCCCTGAGATTTCCCTGAAGGAAGATATAGAAAGCTGACAATCCTGGTATATTGTAGGAGTGTTGCTCATGGAGATGCATACCTCTAGATCAGGCCTGGTCAACTTTCCTATTGCATGCTAGAGAATGTCAGCTAGAATCTGATTGATTGGTTGCTATGGGCAACTTCTCCACTTTTCCTTTCCCACAGCTTAGTAAATCTGGCCCCGGGTGTTGTGAAGCTCTAGAGTGTGACCACATGCCATGCTCAAGGGACCACGTATATTAAATGATGGGTCCCTGGTACACTCAAAATGATAAACTCTCATTACTGCAGATAGTACAAGGAAGACATTCTTCCTTCCTATGGTGCAAAGCGATTCTTCTGTTTATGGCGATAGTACATTGGGGGCACGATAAGCTCTCTCCGTGCTATTCAGATCTGTCCTAAGAATCCCCTTCCTTTGAAAGTCTGGATCCGATCCCATGTCAATTCTTTGTCTCGTTTCGCTGCCTGTGTTTACTGTAATCCAGAAAACTCCAATTATATTCCAGAATCCATTCACTATCTCTGTATGATTATTGCCATAACATTACCATGCCACACCCTCACCCTCACATTGTATATGCATGTGCTGCATATTCATGAGATGGAAATGTTTACTTAGTGATGGGCATATGGGGGTGTGTGTAACTAAACAGAAAGTTACTCACTGAAGCTGCACCCGCCATGGCTGAAAATCCAGCATTTTCCTGTTGCCACATGCAGATACTGTATACTGGAAGAAACCAATTATACAGCACCCTGAGTAAAATAAATATAGCAATAAATAAAAAAAACTGTTCAAGATATCTTTAGCTTTGCCAGTGTGTAACATCAGTAATTGTCCCTTATAAAGTAATGTGTTTGATTAGTGTGTACTTTTTAGGCATATTTCGTATACATGTCAGAACGTAGGTAAAGGCTGTAAGGCTGGGTGCACACTGGGGGATAGATTTACTAAACTTCTCAAGAGGAAAACTGGAGATGTTGCCCATAGCAACCAATCAGGTTCTAGATGTCATTCTCTACTATGTAAAAGGAAAGTGAGTGATAGAATATAGTCCTGGGTTTTTTTCTGCTGATAATCACGCAGATCACATGAATAAACAAGAGTTTCAGCAGATATCTCCCCAGTGTGTACTGTCCATCGATGCTGCAGAATTGTCTGAAACAGCATCTGATCGTGTGATTTGATTTTTCGGAGCTCCTAATTTTTGCAATTAACGGTGTCCCAATATCTGTAAGAAAAACTTCAGTGTGTACTGACACATGGGGCTATATTTACTAAACTGTAGAAAAGAAAAAGCTGCGGGTTTGGAAAAGTGGAGCTGTTGCCCATAGCAGCCAATCAGGTTCTAGCTGACATTTTCTAATATGCAATAGGAAAGTGAGAGCTAGAATCTGATTGGTTGCTATGGGCAACATCTCCAGTTTTCCTTTCCCGTAGTTAAGTAAATATAACCTTTGATCTTCACTGCAACGATTCCCATTCATACTTCTGAATAGCGCCCCCTTGTGAACAACTGCATTATATTCTAAACAGTTTTCTAGATTAGTGTTTTGAACAGTTTGTGAAACGATTGACAGAAAATAAAGAGCTGTGTGCACAGGGGGCATTGTTAAGCAGGTTGGGCTACAATCATTAGCACAGATATGAGCAGATGTCGGATCGGTACTTAGAACCTTTAGACACATTTAGGCATTATAACAAAGAGGGATTGATGAAGGGGACCGGCGCTATGGTTTAAAAATCTAAAATAAATGGCAGAAACAATATCTGTAGATATTTAAGCAATAAGCAGAAAAAAGGAAAAAGAATCAGTCTCATGTGGAGCTGGATCCAGACTTAAGTAAGTGCTTGAAATGAGTTATTCCTGGGCTAAACCATGTTGATTGAATGTACTCCACGCGTTTTGAGGAAATGGAAACACAAAACGGAGAAATGGAGATTAATAAATCATACCAACGTCTGTATTCTCAAAGACTAATCATAATACACCTTATATAAATATTGAATGCAGCGCAGTTATGATCCAATTGTAGTTAACGGGAGAACCCCCAGACTACCATAGAAAATACCTTTAACAGGCCCCTTTAACGTACCAAAATAACCCAAAAGAATGTATCATTGAAACATAAACTTTTACTGGGTATTGAAACATAATAAAACAATTAAACAAACAGAAAACATCGCTTAGGTGTAACGGACAGAACTACCGATATCCCAGACTCCAGAGAACACCGATAGCAGCAAGTCTTTCTCGCCCGTGGGGACGTCTCCACAGCGGGCAGCGAGGACGAGCTGGATGGTGGAACAACGGCAGAAGACCAAAGAGGGATTGATGAAGGGGACCGGCGCTATGGTTTAAAAATCTAAAATAAATGGCAGAAACAATATCTGTAGATATTTAAGCAATAAGCAGAGGCACACAGGAAAAAAGGAAAAAGAATCAGTCTCATGTGGTCCTTAGTTCAATAGACCGATGCTCCGTGTATCATGAATGTACACCACGCGTTTTGAGGAAATGAAAACACAAAACGGAGAAATGGAGATTAATAAATCATACCAACGTCTGTATTCTCAAAGACTAATCATAATGCACCTTATATAAATATTGAATGCAGTGCAGTTATGATCCAATTGAAATTAATGGGAGAACCGCCAGACTACCATAGAAAATACCTTTAACAGGCCCCTTTAACGTACCAAAATAACCCAAAAGAATGTATAATTGAAACATAAACTTTTACTGGGTATTAAAACATAATAAAACAATTAAACAAACAGAAAACATCGCTTAGGTGTAACGGACAGAACTACCCATACCCCAGACTCCAGAGAACACCGATAGCAGCAAGTCTTTCTCGCCCGTGGGGACATCTCCACAGCGGGCAGCGAAGACGAGCTGGATGGTGGAACAACGGCAGAAGACCGCAAAGGTACGACGTGCTCAGGATGGAAGCTCTGGGTCCTGTGGCGGAAGTCCTAGAACGGAACACCGGGTGATGTGTAGTAACCACTTGACGCGTTTCGGATGCTCTCCTTTCTCAAAAGTGACATTTAGGCATTATGTACTGAATGACACACATGGCAGAAGTGTCTTCTGTTTAATGCCTCCAAAATAAATATGTTATGTCTTTTCCATGAGAGTTATGTGATAGATTCATATATGATACAAGTTTGTGAGGCAAAGGCCAAAGAGCCAATCAGGCTTCAGCAGATGAATGAATAGACGGGTGGCAGGTTTGAGGAAAGTGTGCAGAAAAATGACTTCACTGAAAGGGTGGTTGATGAGTGGAATAGCCTCCTATCTGAGGGGGTTGAGGCTAACATAGTAGAACAATTTAAACATGCTTACGATAAATATAGAGATATCATAAATCTTAAACTTGAAGGTCCAATAGGGTCTAGGGTCATTATAGTTTAAAAACTGTGACTCTAATCTGCCATCAATTTCTATGTTGCTATGAATACAAGGATTGTTATGATCACTTATAAAATTTAATTGCTGCTGTTTTTACACCACTTGGCTATGATTGTCCTCTTTTCACCTTTTGAATCTAATTTAAGTATCTCATTTTACAACCTGAATTCTAATTTATGCTCCTCCCGCTTAGTTCCTCCCATCCAGAGAGGCAAAAAAAAAATTCACGTGCTTCTATGTAAAAATAGGCTGGCTTAAAATTGCATAATACTGTTTGCGCTGTGCCATTTGTACCTATTATAAAAGCCGGAGTTATACTCATCGAGGGACATCGAAATGTTCTGCAAATAAATGTAATGCAAGAGCGCCATCTGCTGGGGAAAAAAATTCACAAAGTCTAAAACTTATACAAAGTGACCAAATCAGGGCTGGGATACCTGATGACGTTGATGTGGAACATTTTGTCTATGGGTAAAGTAAAGTATTGGCAGTTTTATATGCAACTTATCTGGCCATACACTGGGACAATTATCTATCCCAGCAGGAGGTCCCCCATAAACGGGACGATTTCCCACCGATGGAAAGGTTCCATTATCAGAGCCGTACACCTCTCCTGCTGGGACCGATAATCCTAGAAGAAGAGGGAACCGTTCAGTGAGCTGATTCTAATACGCTTATTTGCGGTTTGAAAAATGTATCCTGTTCACTGACTGCAGCGATTATTGGCCTGATTACCTGATAATTGGAAGATTGGGCCAATAATCGCTTTAGTGTATGGCCAGCTATCTACACAATTCTTTAGTTTAAAAATTCAGTTGTGACTTCTTTAGGTGAATTACATTTAATGGTCCTCACTGCACACAGCGTTTTGTGAAGCAGGGGTGGAGCTACAATGCCATGAGCTGCATTAAAACATCATCAAGCTCCTCTGATGATTAACTACATTGAACAGCGGGGGTGGGGTTTTATGACACATATGTGACATCAATCCTTGCTAAGGTCCAGATGTGTTGCTGTTCTAGGCGATCACTGCCTACATTTTGGGCCACTCCAAGGCATTCCAGGAGAGCTGGTACATATGCTTTACGTTTAGATAATTAATTAAGTGGGTAAAGTGACTAATTGGCTCACAGACTAACTGTAAGGAATGTAGGAGATTAACATGATGATGAGCATTGTTCCATTATACTACCTAATGAGGAAATAAATGTTTAAAATGAAAATCTCTCAATAATGATAATAACAAGGGTTTAGCATAACGATTTCTATATGCAGGAGCGGATTGGCGATAGGACTTACAGGGAATTTTCCTGATACGCTGGAGTCCACTCAGCAGCTCCTTTTTATTTGAAGAAACCTAGCATGTTGACTGTCATGGGTGATGGTTGCTAAAATGACATCTGTATAGAATGGAGTTCATTAGGATGTTGTATGTATTGAGTGGTGGTCACTAGGATGCTGTATGTATTGGGTGGTGGACACTAGGATGCTGTATGTATTGGGTGGTGAACACTAGGATGCTGTATTATTGGGAGGTAGTCACTAAGATGCTGTAGGAATTGGGTGTTGGTCAATAGGAAGCTGTGTGTTTCGGGTGGTGGTCATTGGGGTGACAGTGACTACCTGCATTGCATAGAAGTCACTATAAATCTCTTTATTGGAGTGTGTAATACTTGTCAGTAGGTGCCTTATTCTGTTCTAAACCAATATACATATTTTTTGGACCCCACTAATAGTTGATCCCGCCCACATGGGGCCTCTTTCAGATTTTTGTTTCCAGGGCTACTTTAAGTATCCAATCCGCCCCTGTCTATATGTTCACTTCCTAAATTGGTAAACATAGACACACAGAAAGTAAGGACTGAGAAGAGCCATCCTCCAGTTTATACACATGACCTTGTGTTCTTTTATCTCCTCCTATACCTGGTCACACCCCTTGATATATGTGAGAGCAGCTATGTTATCCCCCCTGTCCTTTTTCTGCTCCATTCTATACATGTTTAATTCCCCTCGTATTTCTTGGTATGTTGTGTAACACATTGTGAGTCTCCGCTGTGAAGGCTGCGTTACGGAGTAGGGACAGCCGAAAGTTGCTTTTTGGTTAGAATTTTTTGGATGAATGGGTGAGTGTGCGATTCACATACTCACCCATTCATTTTCGGAAATGCTGCCGCCGGGGACTTAGGGTTAGGCTGTGGGGGGACACTTAGGGTTAGGCTGCGTGGGGGGGAATTGGGGTTAGGCTGTTGTCCTTAGGGTTAGGATGCTGGAGGCGGTACTTGGGGTTAGGCTGTGGGGGGGGAACTTAGGGTTAGGGAGTGGGTTGGGGGTACATACTTAACTTTCAGGGCACCGTGTTTGGTGCTTTGGGATTGATTGCTATGCCTCATCATTCAGAACTGGCTCGGAGTGTACGGAGCTATCGGAATATGGCCGTTTGCAATGGCCGTTCGCACTCCATAGGCCGTGCGCCATTTTAGTTGCTCTTGTTTGCAGAATCTGTAATATATTTATGTCTCCTGGAGATTCTACATGTAAACAGCATGTAAACACTGAGTGCTGGACAGCCGAAGAGTGACTCAGGCAGGGAAACAATAGACAGCGATATGACATGAGGTAGCAGAGGCAGGTATTACGTTCTTACCTGGACTGTTTGTTTGTGGTGACAGCCGCAGTGTCTGCACATTACAGCCGCAGTGTCTGCACATTACAGCCGCAGTGTCTGCACATTACAGCCGCAGTGTCTGCACATTACAGCCGCAGTGTCTCTATATTACAGCCGCAGTGTCTGCACGTTACAGCCGCAGTGTCTGCACATTACAGCCGCAGTGTCTCTATATTACAGCCGCAGTGTCTGAATATTACAGCCACAGTGTCTGCATATTACAGCCGCAGTGTCTGCATATTACAGCCGCAGTGTCTGCACATTACTGCCGCAGTGCCTGCACATTACAGTCGCAGTGTCTGCACATTACAGCCGCAGTGTCTCTATATTACAAACGCAGTGTCTCTATATTACAGACGCAGTGTCTCTATATTACAGACGCAGTGTCTGCACATTACAGCCGCAGTGTCTGCACATTACAGCCGCAGTGTCTGCACATTACAGCCGCAGTGTCTGCATATTAAAGCCGCAGTGTCTCTAAATACCCAAATAACCTTACAGTACTGTAATGGAGACATGGGTTTTCCTAAGCTATGGGATGTAGCTGCTGCAATGGCCCAATTATTTTTAGCAATAATACAGTTAAAAGTTTCATTTCTGCTGCACCATTGCCGACAGCTTTTAATAATAAAGGACCATATTCACACTTTATTAAATGTAGTATCTAAGTGTGTTTTTTTTACAATCAGTTAAACTGCACATGGCCAAAACCCAAATATACGCACGGAAACAATGGCTGACTGATTCACATACACGGACGTCAGACTTAGGACTGATTCACATACACGGACGTCAGACTTAGGACTGATTCACATACACGGAAGTCATACCTAGGACTGATTCACATACACGGACGTCAGACCTAGGACTGATTCACATACACGGAAGTCATACCTAGGACTGATTCACATACACGGAAGTCATACCTAGGACTGATGCACACATCAGCATGTAACGGGTCCCTGTGCGTGGCTAGAGGGGCAAGACTCTTAATGCAAATGAGCAGCACACGGGCTACTAATGTACAGTATGGGCTCTCCAATGCAGTTAGGACTGATTCACAGTTAGGAGCCTGGTGTAAACTATCATACACACGGGAAAAGTTAAGGTCACCGGCGACCACTCGAATGTTGATGAATCGTATTGTTTGCTGTGAGGCCGCGCGTCTTCTCTTACTGGGCCTGATTCAGAGATCCGTCGGCGATCGGGCTGCAAATATACGCATCTAAGTGGCAGGTCGGAGCAGGTTACTCCCACCAGAATAAACAGTCACTTTCCTCGCAACCTCCGGCCGGACCTAAACTTCCCCCTCCATAGACTTGCCCTATCTGGCCGCACTCACTTCCAACCCTATGTGTATTAGTTGCGTATATTTAGGGTCCTAACTCTGTAAGCGTGCTCACTTTCCCTCATCTCAATGCCTCCCCCCGCCCATTTCTATGCAAATCCTTAGGTCCGTATATTTCCGCCGCACTTAGGATCGCATTAGTCTCCGCCCAATTCACAAGTCCGCCCTTAAGGCAATTCCGACCTTAACTTCAACGTACATGGCGTTATACTATTACTACGCATGCGCAGTTGATGCAAAATCGATCCGACCCTAAATATACGCACGTTCCGGATCTCTGAATCAGGCCCGCTTAGTTCACACCACATCTGCTGCGTGTGTATAATCAATGGATGTATGTGTATAATCAATAATCAATGGATGTTTATTTTTAAATGAAACAAATGAAGGCTCGTTTATTTAATCCTGTGGTGATTTTACATTTTGTGCAAGACTTCAGCCTTGTAAAGGTGCCATTATTTGTTTGTGAAGGTTTTTTGTATTTTTATTTATTTAAAATTGTGTAAACTAACAACATTACATTTACTTATATTTGACTATATTGGTTGTTTGTATTGTTTTTATTTTTTAAATGCTTATTTTTTGTTGTTTTATGAAAGTCTATATTTTATAAGTATATTTAGTGCATCATTGTATTTCTAACTTCATGCAGTATGTGTTTATGTGTATGTGATGATTATTCTTATTTCAAGTTGTATTTTTAATGGTTACCTATTTTTACGTATGTGAGTACGAGCTGTTTTTAGAAAACTAATCAGTGCGTTTAGTTGCGTATCTTTGAATCATAAGCAATTATAAGCACCTAAACACACGACCGATTCGCAGCTAATAAAGTCCACACGTACCTACTTATACGCAGGAAAGAATTACGTCCTTATGTTGCACTCCCAACACAGAGGCTCTTTATTTTCTCTGAATCGGTATAGTGGATTTTTTGCGTGCGTATGTTTAGGTAAGTTCACAATTTTACTCTAAAGTGTAAATCAGGTCCGAAAATATTAAATTCCGGGACAGGAACAGGGTTAAGGTTAGTCTCTGGAGAGGGGAGGGTTAAGGTTAGTCTCAGGAGAGGGGAGGGTTAAGGTTAGCCTCCGGAGAGGGGAGGGTTAAGGTTAGCCTCCGGAGAGGGGAGGGTTAAGGTTAGGCTGTGGGACAGGAAAAACAGCCTCTTTACACCTAACAATTAATGGGCCTGATCCAGACCTACGTTCCCATTACGCTTCATCGCATAGCGTATTTTCTATGCACGCGCATGGCCTCTGCCCTCGCTCGTACGTACTTTGGCCGGTTTACGCTTGCCAAACCCTACTTTAACTTTACAAAGCGTAATTACGGGTGTCGTGTGGCTGACATGCCCCTTTGTTTGTAGTTACGCTGTTGATAGTAGACTGGTACGTACGTTCAGAGCTACGTGGCGCAACATCTGCCTCGCACATGCGCAGTACATACAATATAGCGTTTTTACGTACTAGCCAGCGTGCTTAGGTCTGCATCTACCCCAATAACTCTGTCTAATTTAAGAATATTCTGCATACACTGCACTATACTGACTTTAGACTGAATAGTAGCTCGTTGCTGCACATTTTGTTTAGCCATTTTTTTTTTTATTATAGATTATCATTTTTAAGGACCTTTTTTTCTTAAAAAAGGAAACATTTATTAATTGTATTTGTGTTTCAAATTTTGATTTCATTAAACAACATCTCAACGACACAAATTGCAATTTATTATATTGAAAACATCTTTGAAGCATGTCTTAAAAGAATGCTTCCAGTATTTTTAGTACTACCTGTCCTGAGTTTCTACTGTCAGAATAGACATTTTCAATAACGGATCTGAGCTTCCGCTACACAGATCAGGTCTAGATCAGGTCCTAAGAGGGGATGTCTATACTATACATGAGTCAGATTGCCTTGTGATTGGGAGGTTCAGGAGTAAGATTCACAGATAAGAAGGTAATAAGTACACACGGATTTGCAAAAATACACACCGAAATGGCAAGACATCGGCCATGACACTCCCATCATTCCTATGGATTAAGCTGTCTTCCCCATCCATACGGCTACCTTAATTCTCTGTGCATATGTCTGTTCTTAAGTTGCTTAAGTATGTGCGTGCTTAGAAAACCGCACCCTTAATGCCCCATTTAAATGCACCCCCCAACTCTTCTTAACTTCCTTCTTACGGAGGACTGGCATGTCCCTACTTACTTATCTCACTAAGAATGGAGTTGCAGTCTGTGCGGAATGGATTCCCGAGCGTAACAGCTCGATCTCATGTAAAACTGTGTGTTCTGGGCATGCGCAGGTTATCCGTTCTTATAAATATGTACAGAGATTCAGCTTCTTCTAAGTGTGAATCCGGTGCAAAATGCAATCTGATTGAAACATTCAGATATGAACGGAAAATCAAAAGTCTTGATTGAGCCAAATAACATGCCACCACTTTACCCTCCATTTCCCATCTCCTGTGTTATAAACTTCTGAGTAAAGTGGTTTTAATATTTTATAGTATTTTCAGTACATTTACCTCAATTTTCATTGTCAACTTCTATTACTTTTACAACATTCTTATAAAATGTCACCTCTTGCAGCACAGGCTCTTCACAGGTCATTATTCCATAAAGCGTGATCTTCAGACTCTTAGCTGAGGGATATTGGTTACCAAAGTCTTATCATGTTATGTGAAAACACAAATGTAATATGGGAGTCACAGTGGCCTCAGGGGGTAAGGTAGGATAACAATGACACAAAAGACGGGATTCTCAGATTTAAGAACATTCTGTATTGTATAAAACAACAAAACACTAACAGTCTGAACGGACACATGAAATCTCTGGTGTCCCTGTGTCCCATCACTGCAAAATAGGCAGACGAAAACTAGTAGGAGTGGTGACATAATTCATCTTATATGACATTACATCTTGTAAGTGCATTTACATTGGTGTTGTCCACCCTGAGATGCAGAGGTTCCATTCACAGCTCGATGTCTCGATTCTCAAACAGGTCCTTTAAATGTATTGATGTCTGGCCCTCGTACATTTTGCTATCATGATATATGGGTAAGTCACATGACTATTACATCAATCCATAAACTGTCTTCTTCTTTTTCCCTTTTGTTATTTTATATTATAGCCACTTGTCTATTGATTTATCTGTCTTTTATGCTATAGTTTTGCTCTTGTATCATAGCAGATCTGTGAAAATGCTGTTTTTGTCACTATATATAACAGGGCTAAGATGTCCTAAAACTTATATACAATGGAGGGTCAATAAGGGTCTAGGGCCGTAGGGGTAGATCCAGAACTAAGTACGTTAGCCGGTGACGTAAAAACACTATTTTGCATGTACTGTGCATATTACGCCAAGTAACTCTGAATGTACGCACCAGCCTAGTTTCAACAGCGTAACTATGAATAAAGGGGCGTGACAGACAAACGACACCCGTAATTACACTTCGGAAGGCGGGGGGGCATTTAAATCATACAGTATGGTACTTAGTCACCTACGTATGTGGAGCCTTTACGTATGTCAGGAGTTACGCTTTGAAAAGTTAAGGTAGGGGTAAAACTGCCAAAGTACGTACAGCGAGAGGAGCGCAGGAAACATAGGGGCATAATGGGAAAAGATAGCCCGGTCCGGGGCACAAAGTTTAAAA
>WWET01001924.1:246679-265060 GCA_011038615.1 Limnodynastes dumerilii | reverse complement strand
GCGACGGCGGGCGTACCTCTGGATCAGGCCCTTTGTTAGTATCACATTTATATTATTACATTTCTGAATTTTTTTTCAAGCCGTCTGCATTATATTAAGTTTACAAATGTTACAAACAAATACTAACATAGAACCGGATTCCCAGATAAGTGTGTAATAAATTATAATAATTATGTACGCAAATATACGCACGTTGCCAGGCGACACCCATGACACTCCCCTCGCACAGACGGATTTTTGGTTACTTACAACTCCATTGAGCAGCCTTAACTCTACAGGTGTAGTTACGTGCGTACGTTGCTCAGGTACGTGTGTACATTACTAACCACGCCCTCAAAAGGCCATTTAAATACCTTTCCCCGCCCACTTTCACGTAACTTCACACGTATAGAAGACAACCACAGCACTCCGTACGTTTGTCACTAAGTACGATTTTGAAATCCGCGCCTAATGGACTTCCGTGCCTAAATCCTACGTAACTAGCGAAAAAAAAGTTACTACACCCGCGGAGTTACTCCGATCCTAATAATACGCACGGAAAAAGTAGCAAAATCGTATCTGTGAATCAGAATTCTCAACTGCTGACGTTTTGACCTGTCAACGTTTCATATCAAACCCTTATATATACAGCAGCTTCAGCGATGTACAGAGGAATTAGTGGCCCTTCATAAATGATGATGAGTTACAAAACATAGAGGGTGGAAATTCCGATAAAATTATTATCATCATTATTATCATTAATACATGAATCAGTGATCAGACAGGTGCTATTCAATGAAAATAAAGTAGTTGGAATTGTACATTTGCATCTCTTGGGTAGAAGTTGCTACACGCATCCTTTCCTGGTGCTAAAACAGTCTCCCCATCTCGCCAGACCGTTCAGCCAGTCTGAATGCGCCAACCACCACTGGGCCGATGCTATTAGGAAGAGCGCAAGGCAGTACAGGGAACACCCTGATTATTGACTATTGTGGGGCCACCATTCAACGTCCCTGGCTATCGGGGCCTCACCCGCTTGGATAAATCGCCTGTTTTGTGTAATTCTGGGTCTGGCCCGGGGCACATGGATAAGATTTAGAATATTTGGGGGGTTATGCAGTTATTGGTGAATACTCTGCTCTCTGTGTTAGGTCTCCTTTAAGCTTTAATGCTATCAACATTGAGTAATAAGAAGTATGTAATTGACACAATTTGCCCTCTCATTAATAAAGAAAGTGTAAACAGAAAGTAAATATTGTTTTTGCAAAATGTTGCTATATTTAGCCTTAACAAGCCCCCAACTTGATATTAGAATATAAAAAAAAATACTGAATAATGTGAATAAACCAGAAATAACATCACATGACAAATGTTTTCTATTTCAGCAAATGACTTGTGTACATCAAAAGGTCTCCTGTGCCATAAAGATGCGGAGTGCATGAGCACCATCACCGGAGATGTCTTCTGTGTCTGCAAAGCCGGATTCTCTGGCAATGGAGGAACATGCGCCAACATTAACGAATGCACCACATCGCTGCACAAGTGCCACCTACAAGCCACCTGCGTGGACACCATAGGCAGCTACACATGTCTGTGCAAATCTGGCTACAGCGGAGATGGCTTTACATGCACAGACATAAATGAATGCGCTTCCTCCAATGGTGGTTGCCATGCCGATGCCCTTTGCACCAACACCCCTGGTGACAGGACTTGTCAGTGCCAGGCAGGGTACACAGGAAATGGACTTACTTGCTCAGACATTAATGAGTGCACAAAAGCTAATATATGCCACTGGAATGCCACCTGCACCAATATTCCTGGATCTTATGTTTGCACTTGTAATTCTGGCTTTAAAGGCAATGGATACTACCTTTGCCTGGACATTGATGAATGCTCGGAAAGCCCGGGGTTGTGCTCACGTGCATTTGGATTCAGTGGGTGCAAAAACTTACCAGGGTCGTACCAATGCACCTGTGCATCAGGGTATGAAAATACCAACAATAAGTGTGTGGATATTGATGAATGCGCCAACAAGCTATGCAGCCCCTTTTCCACTTGCAGCAATTCCCCGGGGTCTTATAGCTGCACCTGCAAGGAGGGTTTTAATGGCAATGGCTTGACTTGCGTAGATATCAATGAATGTGTTACGGATAACAAATGCCACCCACAAGCCAACTGCGTCAATTTTCTGGGTAGCTATAACTGCGTCTGCAGAAGCGGGTTTTCTGGGAATGGATTGGCCTGCACTGACATTGATGAATGTCTACAAGATAACATATGTCCGGCTGAATCAACATGCCGCAATTCACAAGGCTCGTACCAGTGTGAATGCGCTTCTGGCTTCATGCTTAATAAGACCAAATGCGTGGATATAGACGAATGCCAAAATGGACTTTGTAGTCTAAATGCCACATGCCAAAATTACCCAGGAAGCTTTAAGTGTTCATGCAAAAATGGCTTCTTAGGAGATGGATTATCTTGTACCGATATTAATGAATGCGCACAAAATAATGGAGGTTGTCATGCCAACGGAGCATGCGCCAACCTTCCAGGCTCTTTCTCTTGCTCCTGCTCCAATGGATATATTGGCGATGGCATCAGACAGTGTCAGGACATCGATGAATGTGCTGTTAAAAATGGCAACTGCCTCTACGGCGCAGTTTGCCTGAATACACCTGGCTCATATCGCTGCCAATGTGCCACAGGCTTTCAAGCCATTAATAATACCTCTTGCCAAGATATTGATGAATGCAAGACTGTGAATTCAGTATGTCCGCTCAACGCGCTTTGTTTCAATACCTTGGGCTCATTCTACTGTGAATGTAAATCAGGATTCACTAGCAACAATGGTCTCAGCTGCAATGATATCAATGAATGTGTGAGCAGCCCCTGTGACATGCAAGCTACCTGTGCTAATACCTTTGGATCGTATGATTGCACTTGTAACAAAGGGTTTGAAGGAAATGGATATAACTGTACTGATATCGATGAATGCAAGAACGTGCTAACTTGCCACCAAAATGCAATTTGCACCAATCTTCCAGGCAGTTATGAATGTCAGTGTTTACGTGGATTTCTTGGAGATGGATTTCTATGTGAAGACATAAATGAATGCTCAACCAATGCCACATGTATTAGAGACACAGTCTGCATCAACTCTGCAGGCTCATACGTGTGTTCATGTTTGAACGGAACCCTTGCTCTTAATGGTAGCTGCGTTCAGCCTAGTTCGGCCTGCAAGCCGTCCTGCCACCCGAAAGGTCTTTGTCACGACATAAACATCAACTACAAGTGCGTGTGTGATTTAGGATTTGAAGGCGATGGTGTTAGTTGTGTAGACACTAATGAGTGCCTATCTGACGTGTGCAAGGATAACACAACTCTTTGTGTAAACACCCAGGGGTCGTATATGTGCATCTGCAAACCAGGTTTCAAGCTCAACATCTCGCAATGTGCAGGTAAGACACCACAATCAAGAGTAAAATATCATCTTTTTAGGTGCGTAAAATTTAAGGAGGGATATACTGCGCTTACATAGTAACTTTGGCCCGTATTTAGACCACCGGACGTATTGCATATATGTCCGGTGGATACCGAAATTGTATACTGCGCATGCACAGTAATTTTTTACCGTAATCTACATATCTTATCGTTACGAAGATTGCGTAGATGCAGTTTTCAATTATGCAATTTACGTTGGATGGCTCTGAACGGGATATCTCTGAATCACCATCATGACCCTATTCTTTCAAGGTTTTTAGTGATTTTAGTTGAAGGGTCGTGCCAGGAAAAATTAGGAACAAAGGACCTGATTCACACGTAATAATTCTTATGATTTTAGGTGCGTATATTTAAGAACGGATGCACTGCGCATGCATAGTAACTTTTGTACGCTATTTGTGTTGGACTTAAGTTCGCAAATTCCGTGCTCATATACTACGAATTTAACATCTATAGGTTCGCAGTAACATACGCAAAAATGAGCGTTCCATGCATAATGAACTCGGCAGATACGCAGATTTGGGTGGAGAGAGGCATTTAAATGACCAAATGAAGGTGCGGTTATGCAGTTACGTTCCTAAGTAGACGCCCTGCGCATTCAAAGGCGATCCTACAGTTAAGGAGCCCTAAAAACCGGGGTAGCGACGCATGGAAGGGGCGGGGCTTAATGATGCGGTTATGCAAATCACGTCATTAGGCTCCGCCCCTTGCTCATACTGACCCGGGATACCGGGAGTACTACCCGAATTTCGGGAGGCTCGGCAACCCTGAGTTAAGTTCCTAAGTAGCCGCCCTACGCATTCAAATGCGAACCTACAGTTAAGGGAGGCCTTTGGCATAAGTCACATAAGAACCTGAACACCGGGGCGTGCCGAGGGAGTTTCATTGCTATCAGTTGCGTATATTTAGGAACCTATCGTTTTCTTACGTGTGAATCAGGTCCAAAGATAAGAAGGTTGGGTGGAGGAAGCCATTTAAAGGAAATGAGGAAATCTGGGCGCGGTTAGGCAAAAACGTTCTTAATTAGCCTCGATACGCACACAACTACGCACCTAAAGATAAGGAGCCCTATGGCATTCGTAAGTTGGTTGAGAAGCTGGAAACTGCAGGCGTTTCAGGGGAGTCGCATCGCTAATTTTTGCGAATATTTAAGAACCTAAATCATTCTTAAGTGTGAATACAGTCCATAATAACTATGCAGTGGATGCCATGCTGCCGTTGTCCCCTATTTTCTGTCACAATCCATCTTTTCTTCTGCGCATGCGCTTGTGTCTGGGCTACCAATCAGAATGCCTTCCAGCCAATCCAAGAGGAATGACACGTCCAGCACTTCAGACAGATGGGCTGAGTTGCCATTGAAAGTGATGCAGCGGACATTCTGCTATTGGTTGTATCATTTTAGACACAAGAAGAAGATTATTTGCTCGATCACCCTATAATTGGGTGATCGAGCCGATAATCGCTCTAGTGTATGGCCACCTTTACTGTACGATTTAAATACGTCCCCCTCCCATCATGTGGACATGTTTTAAGCACACCGCCCCGTGCCGTGAGCCCGCCCATATAGCTTGCAAATCTGGATCTTGAGAATCCAGATCCGTTCTGGAAGTTTGATGAGTGCGCACTAACAGATTTGGCCGTTTTCCCCGCACAGCAAGCGGAAAACTGCTCACAACTACTAAATCAAGATCCGGTCCAGAGAATTTAGAGCAGGGTCCCGTCATGCTTATTATTCATCTAAACTGTATTTGACGATATACGGTATATTACCCAATAATGTCACATGGACTGTGATGCAATGGACATTGTTCTTGATTACCTGTGAATATAGATTCCGGGCTCTTCTAGTTTATTATTATTTGGATATCTTTCTTTTGACAGATATTGATGAATGCTCCTCCAGCAGCCACCATTGTCACCCCCTGGCAAACTGCTTCAATACAATAGGCTCTTATGAGTGCAAGTGTAAGAGTGGATTTCAAGGGAATGGACTAAATTGTACAGGTAAGTTCATATACCATGTCCTCATTATGCCGTGTACCTATAATAAGTAATAATGCAACATAGCAATGGTATCAGTGTGACAATAAAAACATTCTGGCAGGCAGAAGCAACTTTCAGCACTGCAGGTGTGGTGAAATTACAACTCCCAGCATGCACATAGGTATAGCTGGTACCTGGCAGAGCATGATGGGACTTGTAGTTTCACAACACATGGAGTTACAAAAGGTGACTATGCATGCGTACAATGATGGCATAAAAGTAAACGTCAATAGCTCATCATTAGCCCTGCATTAGCCCTGCCATGTGCTCACTTCAGACTCAAAAACTCATAATTACAAAACTCATTCACACAAAAAATAGCAATATACTTCTAATGTATGACAAAAGCTACACACATAAGACGAACAGACAGTATATCTAGATGACATTTTCAATGCTTTACTGTACTTTACTAGTTTACAAAAAGAGGCGCACTTTGTAATGTATTACCTGATTAATAATGTATGTGTTACTAGTGTTAGATAACTGTATAACAGTAAAACGCCCCACCTCAATTTCCACTGTCAGGTGGGTGTGGCCAGAGGCATGTAATTTGTACAGCAAGTCACGTGTTTCCATGCGATATACTTAAGGCAGGGTCCCTGCTAGCGTGTTCACAATCCGCACGTTGGAGAGCAGGGGGAGTGAATGGCTCTCCGATATGTGGGGTTGTGGATCACAAATGCCGTACCTTCCGCAGCAGAGGTTACCGCGTGGAATAAATCACTAAGAGAATCCGGTCCAATGATAAGAATTTTAATAATAATAATAATAATAATTACAATAGAGATGGTTTAGGATACTGCAGTGATTGCAATTGAGTGTTGTTTCGTATTATCAGGAGCATGACAATTTCCTGACACTTATTTTGGTAACACATTATAGACATTGATGAATGCCAGGCACATAACGGAGGATGCCACCTATCAGCTGCCTGCATAAACACACATGGAGGGTACAACTGCTCATGTCTGGAAGGCTTCCTTGGAGATGGCCTGCAATGCTGGGACATTGACGAGTGCACGGACAGTCCCGACCTCTGCAGTAACTACTCAGAGTGCACCAACACTGCGGGTTCTTACCGGTGCTCTTGTTCAGAGGGATTCCTGGGTGATGGACTCACCTGCTCTGACATAAACGAATGCTCGTCTGGGCTGATCTGTGGTAACAACTCCTACTGCGAGAACACGTTCGGCTCTTATTTTTGCTTCTGCCAGTCAGGATTTGCATTTACAAATGGCTCCTGTATGGATGTGAATGAGTGCATTAACCAGACCCTCTGCCACAGCGACGCGAGCTGCCTCAATACAGCTGGTGCATTCCTCTGTACGTGTAACCAAGGGTTTTCTGGAAATGGCAGTGACTGTGAAGACATCAATGAGTGTGACATAGAACTTTCCGCCTGTCCTGAGAATTCCACCTGTTCCAATAGTGCTGGATCGTTCCATTGTACATGCTGGGATGGTTATGAGACCAATGGAACCTCATGCATGGATGTTGATGAGTGCTTACGTCCTTCCAGTTGTCCTCTACATAGCGTGTGCAATAATAATGTTGGTTCATACTCGTGTGTCTGTGCCGAAGGCTACACCAGAAATTTCTCATATTGTGAAGATGTAGATGAATGTACGCAGCAAAACACAACAGCCCCCTGTCACAATAGTTCTCGTTGTATTAACACAATAGGGTCATACTTTTGTCACTGTGATATCGGTTTCCACAATAGTGAAGGGATTTGCTTGGATGTCGATGAATGCACGTTGGGTATATCAAATTGCAGCACCAACTTCAAATGTATAAACACCGTTGGATCCTACCGTTGCCGATGTAAAGAAGGATTCATCTTGAATAGAGAAAGCTGCATTGACATTGACGAATGTCTGTATAACGCTACTGTGTGCCATAAAAGGGCGTCATGTTATAATACACCTGGTACATATATATGTACATGCCTGGCTGGCTTTACTGGAAGCGGGATGATGTGTGAAGACGTTGATGAATGTCTAATAGGCTCCCTTTGCCCTGATAACATGTCGTGTAAGAACTCCCCTGGTTCCTACCATTGTTTCTGTAATGACGGATACCACGCACAGGACAACGGCTGTGTAGACATCAATGAATGCTTAAACAATACACACTCTTGTGATTCTACAGCCATCTGTGTAAACGTTCCTGGATCATTTGTGTGCACCTGTCCTGCGGGTTATAGTCAAAAAATCAACACATGTGTGGACATAGATGAATGTTCGATGTCTAATAAGATCTGTCCTTCCCAAGCGCTGTGTGTGAACACACCGGGATCGTACTTCTGTAGATGTGCTGAAGGTTTTATGCCCACTGGGGGGTTCTGTACAGATATTAACGAGTGTGTGACCGCTCATGGGTGTCACCCTCAAGCATTCTGCAAAAACACCATCGGAAGCTTCTACTGTACCTGTAAACCAGGATTTCATGGCGATGGACAGCAATGCAGCGATATTGATGAATGCATTTCTGCTGATGTTTGCCGGGGGAAATCTTTCTGCTTCAATACACCAGGGTCGTATGAGTGCAGATGTGGTGCCAGCAAAAGCTGCCTGCTTACCATAGGCAATGGTGTGTGTTTGTAATCTTATTAACTTTCTGTAGATAGATATGATCAATGGACGTCTATCTTTTGTTTTGTTATGCAAAAACACTAACTTTGAAAGCAAGGCCACCACCAGGGGTGTAGCAATGGGGGCAGTGGAATGGGGAACTTGTTCCACCAAAACATATGAGAAAAGTGCCAAGGTATAGAGGAGGCATTGGGGGCACTACTTTGTGTGCTATGATCATGTGACCTGGGACTCTGCTGCTAGGGTCATAATCATGTGACCTGGGGACATTACTGTTAGGCATAATCATGGGAACTGTGAGCTACATAAACCTAGGGGAATCTATTTGGGTATTTAGAGGCACAGAAACTTATAATTAGAAAATGTGAAAATTTTATCTTGGCTCCTCCAACATAAATATTCCCATATGTCCCTAGCTGCCATATACCCTGATGCATTTCAGATTCTTGTAGATTTTGCTATCCTTTATGATTGTGTCAGTGGGACAATGGGCCAGATCCAGAACAACGCTTCGAAGCGAATTTACGCGTGGAGAGACGTAAAATCGCTGTTTTGTACGCACTGCGCATGCGCACCATAGAAAATACGCACATTCACGTAGCGTAATTGTGAACGTATGGGCCATTCACGTATGTGTCACGTAAATACTTACGTGTGGGCGTGCCAAATTTACGTTACTCCAAAATACGTCTGAAATACGTGAAGTAGGCGGGGGTGGTATTTAAAGTGTACAGTATGGGCGTGCTTAGCTGCGTAAATTCGTTCAGCCCATATGTACATGTGCGTATGACAGCGGTTACGTGTGAAAAAGTTAAGGTAGGGTTTGGGTGGCGTATCTTGACAAAATACGTCCGTGCAAGGGGTGTGCCGAGGGGAGTGTAACGAACTTACGTGCACGAAAATACGCTCCGCGAATAAACCTACGGCACACGTAGTTCTGGATCTACCCCAATGTTAATAATGGATCTATGTGGTTCACAGACTGTTGAGGAGCCTGTAGCAGACTATGCAAGTCTTAGGGCTTAAATGCTTCTTCCCACCCTCTGTCACGTAACTTTTCCAGTATGTATTTCAACCCCGCCCCTCCGTACGTATGTCCCCAAGTGCGATTCACATGTCTGTGCGCAGTTAAAACGTACAAAAAATTGAAAATGTATTTATTTCCTTTATTAACAGGTTTTTATATAACGCCATCATATTAGTGCGGGTGGGGTTTACCAGTCCGATGATTTGAATCCCAACAGTGAACATGTCGGCCCTGAAATGCTCTCAGATCAAACAGAGTCACTGGGCCTGATCCAGAGCTACGCTGGAGCACTCCCCCGACACTCCCCCTGAAGGCGACCTTAACTTCAGCCGGCGTAACAGTAGGTAATTACGCCGGTCACAAGGTCGTAACTGGCCTAACCGCGAGGAACACCCCCCTCGCCTTAACTACACAACAGTTAGGGACGCCCGATCCTAAGGATCCTAACTACGCCGGGCAACATCTGCACAGCGCATGCACAGAACGTCAGAAATGTCGCTCTTACGCATACGCCTGCCGTAACTAGTGCGGCCATAGCTCTGGATCAGACCCATTACCACAACACCTGACTAATGCAATATTGTAAAGGTAATAGGATTGTTTAGCATTTCAATAATCCTGATCCTAAACCAATTTCTGAACCATAACCCTAATACTAACACTAATCGTTATTTAAATCCTAATCCTGACCCTGATTCCTGTGGAATGCCTGGAAAGCCCCGTGTAGTGACCTCCATGTGTACGGAACAGAGTTAAAGTTTGTGGATTATGATCGGATTCTTACATTTTCTATGTCAACAGAATTCAGACATTTTTAAAAGACAAACAAAAAAATAAAAATAAACCGGGAATACTTAAATATTAATTTGACATTTTCCTTTCAGAACATTTGCGGATATATTATCACATATAATGTAGGTCTTGGTCTTTTTACCTTTTGTCCATTTTACTACAGATAATTTATTGTATCCATTTGGAGATATTGTTGGTGACCAAAAGATTAATGCAACAAGCAAAGATGTGACTTCACCACATATATTACCATCTATGGGATTCCCTTTTCTTGGCCAAACTTATCACAAAATTTTTGTAAGTATTGAAGCCTCAGTATACACTTGTATTAGAGCCATACTTCAATATTTGTTGCGTCTATAGTGTACATTGTCCTACCGGATCACCCCCACCCCCACCCAACACTTCCCCCTTGTCAAAAGCTATTGATAGTGTTACTATTGCTCTTAAGTCAGGTTGGGTTGCAAGGCAGGTAGGCAGCATAGATGCAATGCAGGTAGGTAGCATAGATGCAATGCATTCAGGTAGCATAGATGCAAGGCAGGTAGGCAGCATATATGCAATGCATTGAGGTAGCATAGATGCAATGCAGGTAGGGAGCATAGATGCAATGCATTCAGGTAGCATAGATGTAAGGCAGGTAGGTAGCATATATGCAATGCATTCAGGTAGCATAGATGCAATGCAGGTAGGGAGCATAGATGCAATGCATTCAGGTAGCATAGATGCAATGCATTCAGGTAGCATAAATGCAATGCAGGTAGGCAGCATAGATGCAATGCATTCAGGTAGCACTGATGCAATGCATTCAGGTAGCATAGATGCAATGCATTCAGGTAGCATAGATGCAAGGCAGGTAGGCAGCATAGATGCAATGCATTCCGGTAGCATAGATGCAATGCAGGTAGGTAGCATAGATGCAATGTATTCAGGTAGCATAGATGCAATGCATTCAGGTAGCATAGACGCAATGCAGGTAGGGAGCATAGATGCAATGCATTCAGGTAGCATAGATGCAATGCATTCAGGTAGCATAGATGCAAAGCATGCAAAAGTGTCCGCAATCAGATCCTAATGCAAAAAAGGGAAAAAATCAGTCTACATAGGTCCCAGATGGGTTTAAAGCACACACAGGTCCAGATTCACAGTTACGTAGTTTTTGTCATGCGTATTCGCTTATTTACGCTTTCTGCGTAACATTTCTGTACGTGGATTGCGTAAACCTTCCAAGCCCTCTGAGTTTTAAGGGAGGATAATGCAGAAGTCTGAATACAGCATAGAGTGCATAGCATGTCCTCACTGAACAATTAACATACCCCCCCCCCCACCTAGTGTCATGGAACCTGCCCCACCCTGTAACTGGTAATACTCCTAGTAGGAAATCTAGAGACAGATCCATAGAGCAAGTGCGGTGATTGGTGAATGCGGATGTTTTCCAGTCATAGCGATTGGAAAACAGCCCTTTTGTGGAAGTCTGCATCCTGTCCATAGGCTCATAGTAAACGTTTATGTTGCACTGATTATATTCAGGGCTGGATTGAGGGCGAGGGGCCTCGGGCTGAAAATGATCAAGGGCCCACACTATATAGTATGTTTTGGACTTTGGAGGAGAATGTCAGAGCCTGACATTCATCCTTATGCTCTGCAGTGTGTGTGGGCCTATTTTCAGATGGAGGCCTGGGACTGTAGTCCCATTAGCCCTATTGTTAATCTGGCCCCGATTATATTAATAGAAACAAGGGCCTTCAACCTTCTCTGTCTTATATAAATAAACTCACCACCTACAGCAAGAAATACATAAGAATACCTGTGTCTGGTCTCTGTTGTTAAATGGTTTAGTGTGTGTGTATGTATGTGTGTATGTATATATGTGTGTATGTATGTATGTATGTATATATATATATATATGTGTGTATGTATGTATGTATGTATGTATGTATGTATATATGTGTGTATGTATGTATGTTTGTATATATGTATGTATGTATGTATGTATGTATGTATGTATGTATAACGCTGCAGGCCTCAGAAGTCATACCTAGATTGCTGAGCGCTGTTTTAAGCTGTCAGCCTCTGACACCAATGCTGACCGTTAGAAATGGATGCCACATTGCTAAACCAATTCATGACTTTACTTTTAAATGTGTTCTATCCTGTATCAAAATACCTGGATCATTTGGATATCTCACTTTTAGTTTTCAGACAATGGACTGGTTCAGTTTCAACCTGTGATCATGAACGAGAAATATTTATTTCCAAATCCGTTCGGTAAGGGATTGCGAGGGGATGAGAGTGTGGCTCTGCTCGCTGTCTTTTGGGATGATGCTGATCTCACACTGGGAGAGGGAGCTCTTTGGTACCAGGTTTGTAGTCACTGATCTTAATGTTTTTACATTATTTTATAGTTTTGTTATGTTATAATGGGCCAAATCCAGACTTAAGTTCCCTATGTGATTGCGAGTAGTTATCCACTGCTAAGGATAATTCACTCCCCTCGAACGCACATAATTTAGCTGATTTACAAGTTCCAAACCCTTGCAGCATGTGTAAATACGCTGTCGTAATTAAGTCTGGATCTACCCCAATGAATCATTAACACAGAAAGGTACAGAAGACTGTAAGCAAATTGACTATAAAAGGCAAGTAATCAATAGATTCAGCCTGAGAAGATTAAAAGATCTTTATAAAAATGTCTCTGTTTCTGTTTAGTGATATTAGCCACCTATTTGTACTCACCCTCAGGGTGTCCTCTGCTTTCAAAGTAATTCCATATCTAGACCTGTCCTAAAGCTGGGTACACACTTGTCCAATGCTCTTCAGATCCATCTCCCGACCAGGCTGTTTATACAGTTCTATAGTAAATCAATTCCATAGATACAACACTCAATCCATGATACTCACTTGTCCAATATATACCTTCGACCCTCATCTGCTGACACAATCTACTAAAAAGATCCCGAGCATTGGAGCATTGGATAGAGCAGTTGTGGGAGGTTTACCAGGCATCCAGGATAAGGAACTCTTATCGCCAGTGATAGTATTAACATGGGGCCTGATCCAGAGGTACAATGGTACACTATGCGGTCTAACGCTCAGCGTACCATCGCTTCACTCCCCCGATACTCCTCCTTGTCCCAGCGTATTAACAGTCGCTTACACCGGCTGAAGGCTACCCTAACTTCAGTATACGCTGGGGCGGCGGCGTTGCTACATTAACGCCGCTCTCCCAGCCTCATTACCCTCCCCCCGCCTACCTGGACTAACTGCAGCGTAGTAACGGAGGGGAACGCCCCCTCCAGCATTACTACGCTGCTGCTACGGACACCCGATCCACGATCAGGCGTTTACAGAGCTACGCCGGGCAACATCTACCCGCCGCATGCGCAAATCGTCTTTATACGGAGGTCTGGATCAGGCCCATGGTGTATACATTTTTAATCTTTTAATTTTTTTTAATAAAAGGGATAAGTAACACATACAGTAAATGTTAATCGGATTACTCTTAGGTTATACGTATGTATTTCTTATTAAAAAACATGCCTTGATTGATGGACGAATGATTACCGTTTCCATTGTGTTTTCCTATTAGATATATTCTGACAAAGACCAGAAAGACTTCTACTCACAAATAATATTTAACAGAACCAATGAAGAAGTGAACAGATATTTCATTAAGAATCTTACAGCCAACTATACCTCAAGATGGATCCTGAAAATTACCTGGAACCAGGTGTTACCTGTGTCCTTCCAGACAATATCACTTGCTGAGGTAAAACATCATTATTTATTGTCACCATTGATTTTTGAGGAGCGTGCATACAGCACCTTTTTAATTATCTCAACAGCCATTGAAGAAAGGTGTTGTTTCATTTAAATCCCCAGAAAGACATTGCACAGTTTATAGGGACTGAGTGAAGGACCCAATATAACTTATTTATTATAGATGGTGGCCATATATACTGGGGTTCAGATAAGTTTTGTTTTATATTATATTTGTTTAGTTTGCAAGGGCATCAATACAATTTGTGACTTAATGCACAAAAAACAATTCAATTCATGATAACTCTCTGCCTTCATTAATTACATCATGAATTGCCTCTGAATTATATCACCTTTAAAATCAGTTCATACAAATACATTATTCTCCAACACTACGGTCCGGATTCACCGTTACGTAGTTTTCATCTTACATACGTTGTTTGAAGAATTGAGCTACTACGCATGAGTAAGTGGGGTAACGTTCTGAAGTCTGGATCTGGTCCTCAGTCCAGAGCTGGGCGCACGCCCGATGGGGTATGGTATCTCAATCCTGATTCTGTGCGGAGCATGATCACAAGTATTGTGTATGCAATTAATTACATGTTATGCACGTGTCACTGCAACACTGCCTGGATTGTGGGAGGGAGAGGAGGAGGCGCTTTTTGTATTTTAGCGCTTTTGCCTTGTGTCTGAAGCGCTTGCACTGATCATAGCCACCATTTCCAGTTTACATTACAGTACGGTCCCTGAAGAACCTTCTGGATGCGTGCTGTTTTAGTCATTCACCTCTGGATCAGGCCACCATTATTATGTTAAGTAGGGACTCAGGGCCCATACACCAGCTCACATACCATATCTCTGGGTCATTTAGCACTGGACATGCTCAGAATCGAAACCCACAAGTTGCGCCCCATACAAATTGGTTCAAAGGGGGGTTGACATTACAAGGCCTGTTTCAAAGTTTTAAAGTTGAAATGCTAAATAATTAAAAAGGATTGTAGCAGAGGGGGGAGAGACTACAAAAGAAGGATTGCATACAGGGGCGGATTGGAAACTTAAAGTGACCATGGAAACAAAAATCTGCAAGAGACCCCATGTGGGCGGGATCAACTATTATTGGGGTCCACAAAATATGTATATTGTATTAGAACAGAACAAGGCACCTACTGACAAGTATTTCACACTCCAATAAAGAGATTAATAGTGACCTCTATGCAATGCAGGTAGTCACTGCCACCCCAGTGACCACCACCCAACACATACAGCTTCCTAGTGATCACCAGCTAATACATACAGCTTCCTAGTGACCACCACCCAACACATACAGCTTCCTAGTGATCACCAGCCAATACATACAGCTTCCTAGTGATCACCAGCCAATACATACAGCTTTTTAGTGATCACCAGCCAATACATACAGCTTCCTAGTGATCACCAGCCAATACATACAGCTTCCTAGTGATCACCACCCAACACATACAGCTTCCTAGTGACCACCACCCAGCACATACAGCTTCCTAGTGATCACCAGCAATACATACAATATACTAATGAACTCCATTCTATACAGACACCACCCCTGATTCCATAGTCCCAGATGTTCCTGTTTTTAGCCTTTGCAGATCACATTTTACATTTCTGTAGTTTGTAATCCCCGAGGAACGTATAATCTGATGGCAGACCAGCACAGTGCTTTTTTTTAGGACAATGGAATAAATATTGTAAATCATAAATGATCGTGTAGACAGTGTATGAAAATAGTTTATTTTTTTAATTGTTTTTATTATCTCTCTATATAGACCAATACATTCCAGTGTATACTTACCACAGATGGGACATTGTCTTTTGCATTAATAAAATATTACAACATGTTATGGAATGCTCATCAGAGAGTTCATCACAGAGCATTGATTGGGTATACAAATGGAGAAGGCGTCTACTACAATGATCCACAAGCATTGAAGAACAATACATATGGTCCAGAAGGGAGATATCGACCTCATAAGGTTCTAGGAAACACAAACATTACTGGTTTGTGGGCCTATCGGTTAGATACACCTGTCAAAGCAAACAAAACTAACTACCATGGAAAATGTTGGAGGTGGTATTATACGGAGCCAGATAGTTCGGGATGGGATGTTGAGTTGCCGTCGTGTCCATGCCTCAAATCCCAGGCTGCTAAAGATAACACCTTTACGTCTGAGATCCTGCCATCCACCTGCCCATTGATTGTAAAGACATTGCGGGGACTCCAAAGCAATGGGACCACGTTCCAGTCTACACTTCCCAACCAGTACGCCGCTGGCCGAAGATGTGTTTATGATGCAGAAGGATATTTAATCAGTGGATTCACTGACCGATACCTTTTATATGACTCAAACATGAATGGTTTTCAAGACCACATAGGTAAGTAGCAGTTGCGTTATACGCAATTTCTGAAACGAAAAAGCCAATGCCCTCATCAAAACTTCTAGCACTCAATGTTTACGATGGTCATTAAAATATAAATATACGGATAGAAGCAGAATTATATGTTTGATGTTTAACAGGTCAAAATTACTCATAATGCGCATATAAATGTCTCAGGTCCAATTCAATACAGTATGTATATTGGGCTTGGATGTAAAGTGACCAAACAATTCTGGAAGACTCCAACATACTTTAGTATCCACCCCCTACCATCTTAGACACCACCCATCATCTCTTGGCGCATGTTTTGCACTGTGCATGCTTAGTAGAGGCTCCACTTTCTGAACAATGCCACAGTGGCTTAGACATCTAGCCCTTGTAACAGAACGGACTCTCAGTATCTTAGTCCACCATTCTGCTTGACATAAAGGGGCTCAAATGAAGCTTAACCAGCTACTGCTAGCATGAGGCTACTGAGGCTTCCATATCAGGTTGACTAAGGCTCTGAGAGACTCAGTCCAACACCAAGAATGGATGGCTGAGGTGGTGAGAAATTCATTCTGGCTTCCGGAAAGGATGCCCCAGGAACTCAGGAGGTCAGAGAGACGGTACAGTGTTTATCAAGAACCACTGTTTAACATATATTAACCATCACCTAGAACTAAGATTAAACAACCCTGGGAACTTGTTTTACCCTTGCATTCTGGAAATAAGCTCTTATTCAACTAATAATTTGGGGATTGTCATCTTGGAATGGCATTCCTCCATGGTCCTCCTTCTGTCATGCATAATTTGTATTTTCTCACAACAGATAAAGACCTGCTTCCCTTCCAGTGGTGTTGTATTTATACCCCATTATGTCATTTGTTTTACGAAAAAAGGCCACGTGTTTCCTGCACTGAGTATACATCTCCGGGCCTGGGTGAGTTTTGCTACTCTTCGTTGCATGTTCATAATCATTAAATTTATATGAAGAAAAGTGGTCACTACTTTTATTTCACACCTATCATACTTTGACCTTTTGTTTTTATTTTGTCAAACTATATAGGACCGGATCCAGAGTGACGTAGGTCAGGCCAATTACGCATGCAAGGTGTAAGTGGCCTGATTTTATACGTACTTAGTTCTGTACGAGGCGATTTCAGAAGACATGGGCTGTGCTTCCCCTTTGCCCGCTAAGGTGGGAGGGGGGAGCATGGTAATGGTACAGTGTGGGAGGGGTATCCCACACTCAGGCAGATCAGCGATTGTACAGACCGCTGATCTGAACGCTTTAGTTAAGGCGGGTTTATGGTAGCGTGAGCACGAGAGGGGGAGTGACAGTGGGAGTTCACTCCCCTCTCTCGATCAGACAGACAGACTCCCGCACACACAGGAGTCTGGATCCGGTCCATAGTTTTCTTTCTCAGGTTTCATTTCCTGGTTCTGGTGTTACATGATCACTACTTTACTTCTGTTAATTATGTGACCACTCACTATCTAAGCCACCTGAACGCATCCTCTTGTGCCAGAGCAATACATTTCCTGCCTGCACAATCCCTGTGTACTATCCGTGTTCAATGTTGTGCTATGGCTTACATCTTGTTCTACCCTGCTGATTCTTTAGTGCTCAATTGAGGAAAACGCTACTGTGTTCCAGTGTCCATCACTTGTCTGTCCCATCCAAATCCTGCATTGCTCTGATCTCAAAACAGTTCATGAGGCCACAATCTGCCCCTACCTGCGGGGGAACATGGTGTAGTCTGTATGTTTCTATGTAGTATGAACAAGACACCATCCTAACAGGTCCTATACACATGGGAGTTACCATTAAACATATATCCTAAATAATGTTATGTCTTGTCTGGCATATTACACAACCAGGACATCAACTCAGAGTATTCATTTTATAATAGGTTATGTCCTCAGTGTGTATCAGATTAACAGTAGTATGCAGAATATAGTATTGCGGTTTCTTTCCATTAATGTATCTGCTTTTTCTCTCGTCCTACTCTACTACTTGTCCTCGTGTTCTGTCTTGTTATGCCTATGTATATTCTATTCTCTCTCTCTCTCTCTCTCTCTTTCCCCCTCTCTCTCTTCCCCCCCCCTCTCTCTCTCCTCTCTTTCTTCTCTCGGAAATAAGGGGCAGACAATGGAAGCTGGATATAAGGGCAGACAATGGAGGCTAGACATTATATGGGCCACACATGGAGGCTGGACAAATAATAAAGAGGCAGACATGGAGGCTGGACATTACAAGGGGCAGACATGGTGGCTGGACATTACAAGGGG
>WWET01001924.1:203547-216347 GCA_011038615.1 Limnodynastes dumerilii | reverse complement strand
TTTTGGCTGTAAGAAGAATGTAACGTTTCCAGTAATTCACTGTTACATTTGTGTTTAGACTCCAGATTTGATGAGGTTGATGGGATTAGTAGTGACTCCACTGAACGAATCAGCCTGATTGTGGGCTTAGCGCTGGGTTTGGGAATACCGCTTCTCCTGCTGCTCTTCTGCTTCATCTACTACCTCTGTGTCAAGAAGAAGAGGGACAAAGCCATGTAAGTCCCCATCCGAGATCAGAGATAGTAACGTGTCTGGAGCAAACTAAAAGTGATTCCACTTTGGAGGATGTGACTCAGGGCTTAAGATGGACACACACTATACGATAATCAGCTGTATAATCACCATCATAGAGGACCAAAATGCCCCATTAGTATTACTACAGGCACAGGGCAGGAAGGGCAAATAGCTCCAATTACCTAAGCAGTGTCCCCGGGAGCATCGCCTAGGGGTAGTCACACATTTATAAGCCTTTTTTACATGCTACATAAACATGGGCAGTGCTGGGCTCCGTGCGGATGTGCAACAGACACATGGGGCCTGATCCAGACCTACGACCGGAAGCGATCGTACGCCGGTCGGGAGCGTAAAAACGGGAGAAAATGTGCAGTATGACAACTTCCGGTCGTCCCAAGGACATGAGCGTACAGCGAGCGTATTTTCAGCGTATTTTTCGCCCAAGGGTCGTGCGTTTTGTACGACGATAGTCCGGACGCTCGAGTTATTACACAGAGGCGGAGATAGCCATTTAAATTGTACAGTATGGGCGTGCTAAGCCCCGTAGACCAGCGTATCGGTACGAAAATTCGCACGGACGCTTGAAAAAGTTAGGGTAGGGTTCAGCCGCCGTAAGTCGGTACAATCAATGGGAGTGTCATGGGCGTGAAAGTTTATACACCCGGGCGATCATACGCTACGCTCGTGGGCGTAGGTCTGGATCAGGCCCATGGTGAGGGGGTATAGCTATTTAAATCATACAGGTGTGGCGTGGCTAAGCCCTTACATACAATTCAGTATTCTGCATACACGGTATACTTAAGGTAGGCTTCCGTACACGGATGTATCATCAGCACAGAGGAGTGCAGGGGGGTTGCCCTGTTCTCCTGCGTATCAGCCATCCACAACAGAGGCTAATGTACGGATTTTGCAATTATCTCTGGATCAGTAAATGTTTCCAAATGACTTCTAAAATTTCAACGCATCACATGAAATGATAGCACACGGCACACGTGTTCCGTGTCATGCTAGTAGGCAATGGCGGGATAAGCACATTAAAAACATCTGTTTATGGGGAAATGGATAAATAATAATGCACGTTTATAATAAGCACCAGGCAGGTCTTTATTTGCAGAATACTCCTGTCTGAAGATGTCATTAATGACTAGATAATGGGGCAGATCCCGGGTTGCGAGACACAGGGGGAAATGTGGAGCTTGTTGAATTAGTGCCTTGCTCCTTTCCTCTTATTGATCTAACGTTGAACTAGTCACTAAGATTTTACATAGACATAGGAGACATCAGCGCTGTATTTCCCAATACGGATGTGAGACAGGTGCCTCGTGATAGGGGGTTAGAAGGGATATCTGCTCAGATGCAGTGCAGGGTCACAGAGGTTCCCAGACAGAGTCTGGTGACTGGACGCCTCCCAGGCAAGCACATATAGACCTAAAGTCTAGCTCCAGCACGAGACATTAAGGAGGTGCCTAAAGGCAGCGTAACCCTTAAATCCGCCCCTGAAATCGTAGTTTGGACACATCAAGGGATGTTTATTACTTTAGATCCTGAAATATGACTAAACATATCCCAAAACGATGTAAGCTTAGTTCAGTCCCCTCGAGTTGTTCCTGGTTTGTGTAATGTAATTGATTTGTACATTATTCAGGGTTGCGGACTTTATATTTCTTTAATACAGGAGATCTCTGAGGGAAGAAAGAGATGCTGGTATAGGGGTGGGTCTTAATTATGCAAATTATGCAGATTGTGTCCTGAAGCCCCACCTCTTGATAGCCGGGGGCGGGACTTAATGCCATGATTTGTATTAAATCACAGCCTCAAGGCCATTGCTGGAGATTTGTCGACTCTCCCGGGATACCGGGAGAAATGTCCAAATTTCGGGAGTCTTACGGTTATTCCGGGAGAGTCAGCAAACCTAACATTATTTATCATTGTAATAAAAACAGAATAAGAGGAGAAAATATGTCAATATATTTGGGCAGTTTGGTAAAGTAACTCTTTTGTTTTTCAGTATCCCCTCGGCACCAGATCAAAGTCTCTTCCCGACGGTAAACAGCAGCGGAAACGCTCTCTACCCAGAATCAGTGCTGTATTACAAAGTGCACTTTACATCTCCCAGTCAATGAGTATAAATGCTATAGGTCGCATTCCCTGCCAGCTGCCATTACAAAAGATAAAAAATACCAGCATTGATATAGAACATTTATCACAGGGAACCATCTGAAAGAATGAAGGAATAATCAGCTTATTGATTCACTCAGAACTGAATGGGGATAATTCTGACAGATACTGTTTAAAGCACAAAATGGCTGAATTTAAGTCAACCTTGGCCAACCTGAGGCTCTAACAGGGGTGTATCTATGGGTCCAGCGCCCCTAGCAAAGTAAGGGAATAGTGTCATCGTCCCCCCATTACCCATTCACTCCCATTACTCCCATGATGTGCCTCCAGGCTCCAGCCCGCCCGCCCAGTGATCCCGTCATGTGCGTCCAGCCCCCTCCAGTACTCCCATCATATGTCACCAGCCCCCCCCAGTACTCCCATCATATGTCACCAGCCCTTCCCCTCCCAGTACTCCCATCATGTGTCTCAAGCCCCCCCAGTACTCCCATCTTGTGCCTCCAGTCATCCCCAGCACCTCCCCCCCCCAGTACTCCCATCATGTGCCTCCAGCCTCCCTTAGTACTCCCATCATGTACCTCCAGCCTCCCCCAGTACTCCCATTGTGTGCCTCCACCCCCTCCCCAGTACTCCCATCATGTGCCTCCAGCACCTCCCCCCGTACTCCCATCATGTGCCTCCAGGCTCCAGCCCCTCCCCCACAGGTTTTCCTATTAGCATCAAGCCGCAGTCTGACTCTTGCTGGATGCTAAAATGGTCCAGCGGTCTCTCATTGACAGGCAGGGGCGTATCTACCCCTTAACCACAGGTGACATCACCGGGCGGTGCCCCCCCCCCCTTTAGCTGGCGCCCCTGGCAAGTTCTATCCTTGCCAAGGGGTAGATATGCCCCTGAGCTCTAACAACATAGGCACAGCTGATACCTGGCAAAGCATAATGTTCCACAGCTCCTGAAGGGCCACGGGTTGACCAGGCATGACACAGGGGATCATTTTAGTGACAGATATTGGGGAGCAGCCGTTGTCTACTGTATAATAAAGGTAATCAAGAAAACAACTCTTATTAATGAAAGTATAAGCAAAAGACTCAACTCAAGAGCAATGGGCCGGATCCAGACTCAAGAGCGATTTCTGCACCCACTGAGCTGACACTCCCTCTCACACACATTGTAGCTGACTTACGTGTCCATACCGAAGGCTCAGACGAAAGGAAGCCCCTAACCCCGTCCCTACTGTACAATGTGACTGCCGCGACACTGCATGTCCTTACTGCCACACCCTGATGTACAGAACCCCGTCCATACTGTACAATGCAACTGCCGCTACACTCCATGTCCTTACTGCCACACCCTGATGTACAGAACCCCGTCCATACTGTACAATGCAACTGCCGCCACACTGCATGTCCTTGCTGTCACACCCTGATGTACAGAACTCTAAACGTACATTCAGAGTTTCAATGCGCAACATTTGCGGCATTTGCTCGTACAGCCTGACTTATGCATGCAGCTTGCATTAAGTCGTCTGTTTTTAAGTCTTATGTTCTAGCTCTCACTTTCCTATTACATACTAGAGAATGTCAGCTAGAATCTGATTGGTTGCTATGGGCAATACCTCCACTTTTCCTTTCCCGTAGCTTAGTAAATCTATCCCCTGGAGATCCGTCCGTCAGGGCGGCAGCATAAACCAGCTAAAGTCAGCATGAGAGAAGGGGGTGACTGGGACGTTCACGCCTCTCTTCCACGAGGACTTCCAGACCTCAGTGCATGCAGAAAACGCACGGACCGAACTCTGCATCCGGTCCAATAATAATAACAGGGAACCAGATCCAGAGTTTGAAAATAACGGAAACAGGTGGAAATTTACACCTGAGCAAAGCCATGTTATATTGCAGGAGAGGTGAGAGGCGGGGCTTCATGACATGAATTATGCAAATAGCATAATTAAGCCCCACCCCCTGCCCATCACTACTGCAATTCATAGTGTTCCTGGGGTTGGGAGGGGCTGACATTAAGTCCCGCCCATTCCCTACTAACACCAAGAATTGCTGTACTGAGAGGCAGGGGGGCGAGACTTGCCGGAGATTTGCCTGCTCTCCCGGGATACCTGGAGACCTGCCTCCTGAGTAAGCAACAAGCAAAGTATTCTCCCTGCATGCAAATAAGAAAGGAAATTGACTCCCATTGAACCTCAGCATTGTTCACCTGATTTCCTCTTATGTTAAAAGTGTATAAAGTAGCAGCGTATCGCTGGACATTAGCACTTCCATCGAGTTCATGTTCTAGAAAATAATGTATCTTCCATAACACAATAAAACGAGTCAACAGAGGAACAGACTAATGAAGTATTTCCATCCAATAAACCCCACATCTACAATGAAATAGGCTGAGGATGCAGGGCTGTCATCTCTACAGTGTATTCATATGGATGATTACATAAAATACTTCAGTTACTTCATTATCTTTCTGGTCTGGATTCACAGTAAGACAGTTTTTGTCTTACGTAAGTTCTTTTAAGAATTGAGGTACTACGCAAGCGTAGCTTATTTTACAGTATCTACGTACCATTGTCTAAAGACTGCTCCTACGCAATCTACGTACAGAAATGGTAGGTAGATAGCGTAAATAAGTTACTATGACTGCGTAATAACTCAATTCTTAAAACAACGTACGTAGGAGGAAAACTAGGTAACTGTGAATCCGGACCTGTGTTTCTACCTCTAATGGTACATTTAAATGCATTTTGAGCAACTACTATGTCATATTTTCATAACAGTCATTGGTTTTACATTAAATACATCATTTTTCTTTATTTTTTGATGTGCCCATTTTTCTTTTACTAACTGTATATTTAAAAGTGTATTTTATCAATAATCTAAATAATAAAAAATATTCGTAGACCACAACTTCTGTGACAGCAAATATTTGCATAATACAGCAAGGGTATATGTAATATATAGCAAGAAGATATGTAATAAAGAGGATACAATCATATTATCCAGAAATATTTCAAACAGCAATTTTCCTAAAGAATCCTGTCCGACGTTGAGAACATCGGTCTTTTATATAGGTTTACTGGTGATTGTACTTTCTTATTTACCACGTGTCTTGTTCTGAGAAGGATTTATCTGAAAACTCTGTTATTTTTTTACAACATGACGGATGGTTCTAGCTCTATACATACGGAGGGTAGACTGTGCCTGTCTCCTGTGACACTATAGTGACAGACCCTCTCCTGTGATACTATAGTGACCAGACCCTCTCCTGTGACACTATAGTGACAGACCCTCTCCTGTGACACTATAGTGACAAGACCCTCTCCTGTGACACTATAGTGACAGACCCTCTCCTGTGAACTTTATACAACTCTATATGAGGAACGTATATAACTTTATACAACTCTATATGAGGAACGTATATAACTTTATACAACTCTATATGAGGAACGTATATAACTTTATACAACTCTATATGAGGAACGTATATAACTTTATACAACTCTATATGAGGAACGTATATAACTTTATACAACTCTATATGAGGAACGTATATAACTTTATACAACTCTATATGAGGAACGTATATAACTTTATACAACTCTATATGAGGAACGTATATAACTTTATACAACTCTATATGAGGAACGTATATAACTTTATACAACTCTATATGAGGAACGTATATAACTTTATACAACTCTATATGAGGAACGTATATAACTTTATACAACTCTATATGAGGAACGTATATAACTTTATACAACTCTATATGAGGAACGTATATAACTTTATACAACTCTATATGAGGAACGTATATAACTTTATACAACTCTATATGAGGAACGTATATAACTTTATACAACTCTATATGAGGAACGTATATAACTTTATACAACTCTATATGAGGAACGTATATAACTTTATACAACTCTATATGAGGAACGTATATAACTTTATACAACTCTATATGAGGAACGTATATAACTTTATATAACTCTATATGAGGAACGTATGTAACTCTATATGAGGAACATATATAACTCTATACAACTCGATATGAGAAACATTTTGCCACAAGGCATAATCCTCATGGTAGCCAATCTCTGCCATGTCTGTAACACTGGTCACACATTGGTCTATTCTGCTGCTTTGTATAACTGTCAGGGAACAGAAGTAACATCCAACCTTGCACCATAGGATTTCCATAATGAGACTGCTCAGTAATTATTTTGACTAAGAGGCGCCTTTAAAATATAACTGAGACCCTAAATGTGCTTCAGACTGAGAAAGTTTGGGAACCACTCTACTAAATTTTTTTGTGTTTACAAGGAGATTCACAGTTACGTAGTTTTCGTCTTACGTACGTTGCATGCGTAGTAGCTTATTTACGCTATCTACGTACCATTTCAGTACGTATATTGCGTTAGCGTGGTCTTTAATACAGCCCATGAAGAGGTAAAATATCCCTGTAGTATATTTCCTGTACTCAGGACACTGCACAGCTTTAATATAAAATGACAAAACATAAGAGACAAGGATTACTTTTCACAATCAAAAATCAGTTACAATTGTTAGGACTGGAAGTATTTAATTAGTAACCATGGTAGCCTCGCTTTGAAGTGGCTAAACGGTAAACAAAGTATCTTTACTGTTCGGTGAAGATACTTTGTAAAGATACTTTGTTTACCTTTAGTTATCCTTAGTAATCCTTGTCTCTTATGTTTTGTCATTTTATATTAAAGCTGTGCAGTGTCCTGAGTACAGGAAATATACTACAGGGATATTTTACCTCTTCATGGGCTGTATTAAAGACCACGCTTACGCAATATACGTACAGAAATGGTACGTAGATAGCGTAAATAAGCTACTACGCATGCAACGTACGTAAGACGAAAACTACGTAACTGTGAATCTCCTTGTAAACACAAAAAAATTTAGTAGAGTGGTTCCCAAACTTTCTCAGTCTGAAGCACATTTAGGGTCTCAGTTATATTTTAAAGGCGCCTCTTAGTCAAAATAATTACTGAGCAGTCTCATTATGGAAATCCTATGGTGCAAGGTTGGATGTTACTTCTGTTCCCTGACAGTTATACAAAGCAGCAGAATAGACCAATGTGTGACCAGTGTTACAGACATGGCAGAGATTGGCTACCATGAGGATTATGCCTTGTGGCAAAATGTTTCTCATATCGAGTTGTATAGAGTTATATACGTTCCTCATATAGAGTTGTATAGAGTTATATACGTTCCTCATATAGAGTTGTATAGAGTTATATATGTTCCTCATATTGAGTTGTATAGAGTTATATATGTTCCTCATATTGAGTTGTATAGAGTTATATATGTTCCTCATATTGAGTTGTATAGAGTTATATATGTTCCTCATATTGAGTTGTATAGAGTTATATATGTTCCTCATATTGAGTTGTATAGAGTTATATATGTTCCTCATATTGAGTTGTATAGAGTTATATATGTTCCTCATATAGGGCCTGATTCACACTTAAGAATCTTCTTAAAATAAGAACTTAAAGTCACTCCTGGGCAAAACCATGTTGATTGCAGGGGGAATTAATTTAATTGTATTCTTTGCATGCAGGGATATATCTTTGAATTGCTTACTGCACACAGATACTGACCAGCTTTACTATTACACTGTTATTTAGACTTGGGCTGGGAAATATCACCTCTCAACACTAGTACTGTTTGCAACAGATGAAATATGACTCCCCTGCAATCAACATGGTTTAGCCCAGAAGTGACTTTAAGTTCTTATTTTAAGAACTTTCTTAAGTCTGAATCAGGCCCTGAGTTCTTAGAGAGAGAGAATATGTTTCTGCCTGTTATTCCATCATACACCAGTATGGACCAGCTATATCTAAGCTGTAAACACTAGAGGGCGCTATATTTCTGTTGCAGATATGCAGACAAAATATGTTGTAAAATAAATTACTGAACATCCTAATATTAAAATATATGCTAATATGAATGAAGAAATAATGTCTAGTTATCACATCTGTTGTGCTTTATATAAATTTACAGCAAGAACATTTACAAAAATCAATGTATGTATATGCAATGGAGCAAACTCAGTTTTTTACTTTGTACAGAAGACAACTGCAACCTACTGTCCACACCCCAGGAGGAAATGTGTGTTCTCTGATATTTGTTTTGAGTCTATAAGAGACATTTATTTTGAATTAATTGAAATGTGCAATAGATGGGGTTTGTCAGTAAGAAAATCTGTTTTATAGCAGATTGAATTCCGACAATCAGTTGCCGACTGCCATCACTTTTCATCAATCTGCACTGTGAACACATGGCCCCTGCTGAATGCCGAAAGGTAAATTTTATTTACCCTAATCATCCCCTTCCTGCAGCCTGACCCTAACCTTCCCCCTCCACTCTCCACAGCCTAACCCTAACTATCCCCTTCCTGCAGCCTAACCCTAACCCCCCTAATCATAACCCTAACCTTAACCCTCTGCTCTCCACAGCCTAACCCTAACTATCTCCTTCCTGCAGCCTAACCCTCCTTAATCATAACCCTAACTCCACTCTCCACAGCCTAACCCTAACTATCTCCTTCCTGCAGCTTAACCTTAACCCTCCCTAATCATAACAATAACTCCACTCTCAACAGCCTAACCCTAACTATCCCCTTCCTGCAGCCTAACCCTCCCTAATCATCTCCTTCCTGCAGCCTAACCCTAACTCTCCCCTAACCTTAACCCTCCACTCTCCACGGCCTAACCCTAACTATCCCCTTCCTGCAGCCTAACCCTCCCTAATCATAACCCTAACTATCTCCTTCCTGCAGCCTAACCCTAACTCTCCCTAATCATAACCCTAACTCCGCTCTCCATAGCCTAACCTTAACTATCCCCTTCCTGCAGCCTAACCGTAACCCTCCCTAATCATAACCCTATCTCCGCTCTCCACAGCCTAACCCTAACCATAACCTTTTCGCAACCTAACCCTAACATTAACTCTCCAATCTCAGCAGGATAACCCTAACCACCATTGTTCCACAGCCTAACCCTAACCTACCCCTCTTTGGAGCATAAGCTTAACCCCTTCCTGTTCCACAGCCTAGCACTTACCGGAATGGGCACCTTTATGAAAATGGGCCATTCCTTTTGGAATGTTGATTGTCATTTTTAAAATGTAATCAGGAATGGTGCAGCGGAAATATAACTTTCGGCTGCATCGTTCTTGAGAGCCAGCCCTTCGTACCGGCAGCTGCATCCCTGCTAGAGCTGCTAGTGTATGATTGGCTGCAGAAGCGGAGTGGTATTTGGGGCTGATAAAAGAGCTCCTTCCATCATTCAAAGAGAAGAGGCTCACACCTCTCACTGCTGCCCTTCTGGCGCATGAAGATTCTGCATGTGTGCCAGGTAAGTGCTATGCCATCTCCAAACCCCTAATATACCCCACATGTAATACATGGGCTTTATACTGGGGGCTTGGAGATGGTACACTATGTAAAGTACACATGGAATGTATAAGGTACAGTATATACTGTACAATTCCTAGACCCTAATATACCCCATATATGTAATAGTATGTGCTTATGAGCCTTATTATATACCACTTGTACTTTTTATAGCGCCATCTGCAGACCCCTAATCTACTGCATGTATGGGTCTATGAATTGCACAATCTGTGATATATGTTAGGGTATGGTAATGACACACTATATACAGTGTACCCCAATATAACCCACGTGTATTATAGTTTGTTCTATTTTCTTACCCCTAATATACCCAATATGTACTTTATATACTGTAGTGTGCCAGACTCACATGTATTGCATGACTGGTATATTAGGGGGTCTTGAGAAGTGGGTTATATATGGGGTCTGAGAAGGGCATATTAATATATATGTGGGGTCTGGTATTGTATATAGTGTGTATAGAGTGCCATGCCAAAACCTAATTTATGCCACATATATTATAGTATGTGTCTTTCAAGACCCCCTAATATACCTCACATGCACTTTATATAGTCTCTTCTCAAGACCCCCTAATATACCCCACATATATCTGATATAGTGTGCCATGTCCAGACCCCTAATATACCCCACATATATCTGATACAGTGTGCCATGTCCAGACCCCTAATATACCCCTAATATACACCACATATATCTGATATAGTGTGCCATGTCCAGACACCTAATATACCCCACATATATCTGATATAGTGTGCCATGTCCAGACCCCCTAATATACCCCACATATACTTTTATAGTGTGCCATGTCCAGACCCCCTAATATACCCCATATGTATTACAAGTATTGCAAACCCCCCTTTAAAAATCCAGTTGCAAGCGTAATGCCGCCCCCTGCTTCAATTGTCAGAAGTGTCATTTTCCAGATGTCTGAATCCAGTGGATTCCGATCAGGTACTAGAGCTGCAGGAGCGCTGTGCAGATTGCGAAGACGGACAACATACGATCCAGCCACATGGAAACGGGAAAGTTGGAAGTCTGGATTCGGCGGTGTTCCCAGTGAAACTTAAGGTTCTGTAAATACCCAGAGTTAAAGGAGACAACACAAAACAATTCTTAATAAACTATAGTACTTAATAAAGAATTAAGCAAAGTACATGAATAAAACTTAGCTTTGGCTGGTAGTCATTGCTTAATAATAATCAACAGGTTTCCAGGGGCCGCTATCTTGATTGTTGTCGAGCTGGAAAAGGTCAGCGGGCACTTCTGCACTCAGTCAGGTCAGTCTTGTAGGTCAGCAGGCAATTATGCACTCAGTCAGGTCAGCTACGTACAAAGCCTGGGTCACTTCTGCATTCAGTCAGATCAGTTATGTACAAAGCCTGAGTCACTTCTGCATTCAGTCAGATCAGTTATGTTTAAAGCCTGGGTCACTTCTGCATTCAGTCAGATCAGTTATGTACAAAGCCTGGGTCACTTCTGCATTCAGTCAGATAAGTTATGTACAAAGACCGGGTCACTTCTACATTCAGTCAGGTCAGTTACATATGAATCCATGGAGCTGACCTTGTGCCAAGTCTTTTATACCCTGACAACATCAGAGCCAATACTCCCTATCTTATTAGTTTATAATCATGTTATAAAAAAGTTATTTGGTACTACTTATCTAACTAATTTCTACATTCCACATATGCACAGTATAAGCATTGCATAATGTTAGTGTCACATACCCTATGCTCCCACCAAGCTGCCTTATCCTCATGTCTTGGTCTTGAACATCTGGTTCTATACAGTATTAATAACACGCAGGTATTGGCTGCACAACAACGGGGCGATGAGCAGGAAAGGATTACGCATTGCATCGGCCCGCTGTGGGTTTGTTGTGCTCCGCCCCCTATTTGATATCACACTGTAAATAATTCAAGTGAAATTTCACCCACAACCAAACCTTTTCTATAAGCCATAATCTTGGCATATGGGTAATCACACCGGTGAATGGATAGAGAGAAGTTGAACGAAGTGTGTAACCTGTTCTAGCTTTGTACTTTGTAGTGGGTATGATTTGACTTATACTTATATTTAATATAACTAGAAAACCATATAAAATTAATGGGGTAGATCTAGACCTAAGTTGTTTTTACGTTTGTTCACGTGGCATATTTACGCTATTGTAAGTCCTAGGCACTCCCCTAGACGCTCCTCTCGCTCGTATGTAATTTACTCGTTTTACGCCATCCAAACCCAACCTTAACTCTTCATAGCGTAAGTACTGACGTTTATAAGGCATTGTCATACGTAACGGGCTAACCCGGCCCATACAGTACGATTTAAATACCTCCCTCCGCCCACACAGCGTAATTCCAGGTGTCGTATGGATGACACGCCCTCTCGTTCGTATTTACGCTGAAGTTACATATGATCAGAGTTACGTAGCGTAACAGCTGCCGCGCCCATGCACAGTACATGCAAATTGACGATTTTACGTCATCGGTTAGCGCACTAAGCTCTGGATCTGGCCCAATGTGAGTATTGCTGAATGATAGACAATATTTTAATGGATTCCAGTAATTTGTAGCAATATATTTAGGAACAGGAATTAGTTGTAACAATAATTAATTATTAACCAGCTAATGATGCGGTTTTTTTATTCACCCCTCTCACCAATGGATGCAGCAGTAACACCGACACATATTAGATATGTAGAAGCCAAGGGAAAATAGAGAAATAATAATCCACAATATTAGAAATATGAATAAAAACATATGGGGCTGATTCACACGTAAGAAGCTTCTGCTTAAGTGCGTATCTGGCCGAAATGACCTCCTGCACATGCGTAACAGGTCATTTACACTCTCTACGTAGCAGGTCAATGCGTAGATAGCGCTTGTGCGGTCCTTAAAGACTTCATGCTGCAATTTACGCTGAAAGAGGCGGCGTTATGGCGCCTTGGGGCGTTCTTAGGTAGAAGTGGGAGGGGGGAGGGGTATTTAGAGTAGCGG
>WWET01001924.1:186354-199670 GCA_011038615.1 Limnodynastes dumerilii | reverse complement strand
TCGGCTGGGCGCCCGTTTTACTACAGGGAGGCGGGGATAGCCATTTAAATTGTACAGTATGGGCGTGCTAAGCGTATTTTCGCAGCGTATTTTCTGCGAATTTTCGTACGGCCGACGGTCGTACCCAGTGTAGGGTATAGCCGCCGTAAGCAGGGACTTTACTATGGGAGTGCTAGGGGCGGTTGAGTTGATACGACGAGCGTATTTTCGCATTCGCCCGTCGTGCGAATTTTTCGTAGCGCTGGATCAGGCCCCTTGTGAGTAAATGAGTTGGTGTGATAGGGTAAAGATTAGCAAACGATAAACGGCCGACGGTCGTACCCAGTGTAGGGTATAGCCGCCGTAAGCAGGGACTTTACTATGGGAGTGCTAGGGGCGTGTAGGTTGAGACGACGAGCGTATTTTCGCATTCGCCCGTCGTGCGAATTTTTCGTAGCGCTGGATCAGGCCCCTTGTGAGTAAATGAGTTGGTGTGATAGGGTAAAGATTAGCATAAGTAAAGATAAACAGTGATAAGGGTAAGTATTGTTTTACTTAATGTAGAATTGAAATTAGAGGTAAGTATTTATCAGTGTACTGTAAGTCTAGATTAAATTTAAAGGTAGGAAAGATAACTGTTATTTTCATTTAATCCATTGGGATGAATTGTTCCCATCAGGAAAATCCATTTGGCTTCTCTTTTTTTCAATTCTTTAGTGATATCTCCTCCACGAACGCCTAGATGTATTTTATCTATAATAAAGGCCTTAAGAAGATGAGCGTTTTGTTTGTGATGTAGCAAAAAGTGTTTGGCTACTGTAGTAATTTGTCTAGCTTTTTTTTGGTCTTTAAAAGCGTTTTTGATATTGTTAGTATGTTCTAAGAGTCGACGTTTGAAGGGGCGGCTTATCATCCCTATTTATTTAAGATTGCAGGGACGGTATAGGCAGTAAATCACATTGTCAGTATTACAATTCCAGTGTTCTCTTAAAAACCAACGTTTATTGTACTTGTCAAGATTTTGAGATCTTCTCCAGCATAGTTGGATGTCATTATGTAAGATTTTATGTAAATCCGGATCAAGATGCAGGATATGTTGGTGTGAGAGAAATATTTGTTTTATCTCGTGCCAACTTGAAGAGAAGGTACCAATCATTCTGATTTGTTCATCCTGGGGAGGTTGTTTGGGCTTATTTGGTTTGTCGTAAAGCAGTTTGTTTCTGTCCATTTTATCAACTAAGATTTTTGCGTTTGATATATATTTTTGGGGGTAACCATGTTCTCTGAATCTTTGCTCAAGTTCTCTTGCCCTTGTTTTATATGTAAATTTATTTGAGCAATTACGTTTTGTTCTCAGAAATTCACTTTTGGGCATGCCTTTCAGAATAGGTGGAAAATGGGCACTTTTGAAATGTAACAAGGAATTGGTGGCTGTATCTTTACGATATAACTCTGTATCCAAGGTACCTTCAGAATTTAGGTAAATTGTAGTATCCAGAAAGTCAATAGATATATAGCTAATATTTGGAGTTAATTTTAAATTTAGATCGTTCTCATTGAGGACTGTAGTGAATTTCTGAAAAGATGTTATATCTCCTTCCCATAAAATGAATATGTCATCAATGTATCGCAACCAAGTTGCGATACATTGCGTGTATAGCTCGTTCCTTTCGTTGAACACATACTCTCTCTCCCACCACCCTAGATAGAGGTTGGCGTATGAGGGCACACATTTCGTGCCCATAGCCGTCCCTCTTGTTTGCAAAAAGTATTGATCGTTTAAGACAAAATAGTTTTTCTTAAGTATAAAGTGTAAAAGTTCAATCAGAAATGCGTTTTTGGGAGAGATTTTATCCATATTCAAAAAATATTCCACAGCTTTTATCCCATTTTCGTGTGGTATACTTGTACATGGTGATTTAACGTCATAACTAGCGAGTAAGGTGTTTGGTTTAAGTTGGAGATCATGCAATTTCTTTAATAGGTCTGGGGTATCATGAAGGTACGATGGGAGAGAGAGTACATGCTCACGAAGGTGGCCATCGATGAAACTGCTGGCCTTCTCTGTCAGAGAGATAGATGGAGATAGATATTTTTTATTATTATTTATTGTTCCTGTGTAGTTTGCATTTGTGAGATATTTCTGGGGGCATTATAAGAAATGAATGGATCTGTGCACAGGATTTGTACTTGGGGCCTTCTCCTCACCTTCGATACACACAAAAATGAAATTCCTATTTAGCAGACCAGAGCTGAAGCAAAGCAATGGCAATTGAAAGCAATGGTAGAATAAGAAACTTTTCTGCACATTTAAAAAAATGTGAGATGTAGAGCAGAACAATCCGCACCTAACTCTCCTTTGTCATCCTGTAGAAGTAAGATATGATGGAATGACAACTCATTTCTTGGAATGATCGCTCTTATATATGTTTATATGTCATTTCAAAGCAAAAAGTCAGTCAAACCTTGTAATTTTTACCAAAAAGACCCCAATTCAAACAGATCCCCTTCACCTTCGCTGACAACCTGCAGTGAGTGAGCAGCGGCTTATCCGGGGAGTCTCACTGGATCTTGCCTCCAGGGCAGAACGTACGCCGCTGCGGCCATATCACATGACATGAAAAGCAATAAAAGTCAATCAAATTAGCGGCTTTTTACAAAACAGACCGTTATTTCTGACAGATCCCCACAACCTACAAACTCATTCCTGTGCCATGCGTTCCCCCATAGCTCTACCCCGTTCCTCAAGATATACCTTGTGTTTTGGACCCACAAGGCCCACTCTCCTCAGTCTGCATGCCTAGCCCCGCCTCCTGCCAATCAGGAGTCCCCGTCCCGTCAGACGGAGTTCCGTGCACTAGGGGATCCGTATTGTTACATTCTTGAGTCACGTCTGCTCCGTGATCAAGGACCACACCACCATGATGGATGGGAATGGCTTCATGTGGAGCAGTCACTCATCATACACCGTTACCACAAAACCTTGTTCTTTCTCTTACAAACTATTCTTCTGTAGAGCTTTCCCATAGGCAATGTACGTATGATGATAAGCAGTACAGGGCAATGGTGCCAACTGCTATTTATACTCTTTACAGCAGCTTTCCCAGACACTAGGACAAGCAGCAGCACCGACTTATCAATTCCTCGACCCACCAAACATAAATGTAAGATACTGTGCATTGTGTCAGTGACGGTGACATGGGACCAGGTTCTGATTCACATAAGTCAAGCCACGGGGGCACCGTCCCATATGTGACATCATTGGTGACATCACATATGTGGCAAGGTGCCACGGACCTGATTTTACAGCAGGCTGGTGCGCAGGGAAGAACCTCCTGCTACTCAGCGGCCCCCATCAGCCCATTCCCTCAGCTTGGAACAATAGTCCCGCTATCCCCCTCCCCCCCTGATGGCAGCCTTGAAAAAGCCAACAGGGGCCTGAATCCAGTCCTATGAATGTATTAAAGTCAACTTTTTATGATTTAAATGAGGCGGGGAAGGCGTTGGAAAGGGGTCTTCTCAAGAAGGAAAATACGCACAGGCATTACGGTAGCCCTATGGCATTCTTCAGTGTCTGTACGAACTGGGAAAAGGTGGGAAGGAACAAAAAGTTAGGTGCAGATACATGAATATCCGCACCTACTTATGTCCATTCCTAAGTGTGAATCTGCTCTATAGATATTATGGGCCTTATCCAGACCTACGTTCCCATTACGTTTCATCGCGTAGCGTATTTTCTATGCGCTTCCCTCGCTCGTATGTACTTTGGCCGTTTTACACTTCCCAAACCCAACCTTAACTTTTCAAAGTGTAACTACCGACATACGTAGAGGCTTCACGTACGTAAGTGTCTAAACACGCCCATACCGTACGATTTAAATGCCTCACCCCGCCTCCAAAGCATAATTACGGGTTTCGTATGGATGTCAGGCACCTTCGTTCGTAGTTACGCTGTTGATACGAGGCTGGTACGTACGTTCAGAGCTACGTGGCGTAACATCTGCCACGCATATGCGCTGTACAAACAAGATAGCGTTTTTACGTCTCCGGCGAGCGTGCTTAGTTCTGGCTCTACCCCTATGAAAGTATTCATTTCATTATCTTTTTTTCGCTGGTTTGAACTTCCTTCATCTTCGTGTCTGATGACATTATATTGTTTCTTTTTTAGCGTGAATATGAAGACAAACATTTAAAAAATAATAAACCAACAGCGTATATCAGGCAGTTTTACCGGCTATTCGCAAACACAGCACCTGGAAGTGTGTGCATTCATGGGGCCACCTGAAATACAAGTAAGTGAGACACTGTGCATTGTGCCAGCGATGGTGACATAGATAACGGGCACAAGCTGCTTGCGGAAGTCGGATGATTTTCTGGAGGCCCAAACCCTCTACCCGCCATCTCTGTAAGGTGGGTGAGGGAGGGGGTTCATTGAAATTATACAGGATGGACAGGGGCGTCACAATATTTTTTGTTGGCGGGGGCAAGAATTTAGCTCTCATCTTGGTGAGTCCAATTGAGAGTGTGGTCAACCAATTGGGGGCACAGCTGTGCATCCTGGAATGCCTTTACATTTACACATACACACACACACACACATACATATATACACACACACATATACACACACATATACACACACACATATACACACACATATACACACACACATATACACACACACATACACACACATATACACACATATACACACACACACATATACACACACACATATACACACACACACACACACACACATTGTTTTTTTATTGTTTTATATTATTTGTGTCAAGTGAGAATAAGTGTATTGGTAATAAAGATCTGTGGTTGGGTGATATCATCTCTCTTTTTTATATTTTTCTTGTTGTTTAGGGAATTGGTCGTTCCCAAGGTGCTGCTGATAACACCCAGGAATCATTTAAGTACAATTTGCCTATAGGCGCTGGTTGTGTATTTTGGAATTATTTCTAAAATACACCCTTTTTTTAAATAAGAACATACCTGGAACTCTGGATTGTAAGATCAACGAGGAAGGTCCGTCAGAAGACAGCATTAGGGCCTGTATTCAGAGTACTGGACGTATAACATATATGTCCGGTGTTTAGCGATTTTTACTACTGCGCATGCGTAATTTTTTAATGTAATCTACATTTTATCAACTAAGTTTTTTGCATTTGATATATATTTTTTGGGGTAACCCCTTTCTCTAAATCTTTGCTCAAGTTCTCTTGCCCTTGTTTTATATGTAAATTTGTTTGAACAATTACGTTTTGTTCTCAGGAATTCACTTTTGGGTATACCTTTCAGAATCGGTGGAAAGTGGGCACTTTTAAAATGTAGCAGAGAGTTGGTAGCTGTATCTTTACGATATAAATCTGTATCTAAAGTACCTTCAGAATTTAAGTAAATTGTAGTGTCCAAAAGTCGATAGAAATATCGCTAATGTTTGGAGTTAATTTTAGATTTAAATCATTCTCATTGAGGACTGTAGTAAATTTCTGAAAAGATGTTATGTCTCCTTCCCATAAAATGAATATGTCATCAATGTATCGCAACCAAGTTGCGATACATTGCGTGTATAGCTCGTTCCTTTCGTTGAACACATACTCTCTCTCCCACCACCCTAGATAGAGGTTGGCGTATGAGGGCACACATTTCGTGCCCATAGCCGTCCCTCTTGTTTGCAAAAAGTATTGATCGTTTAAGACAAAATAGTTTTTCTTAAGTATAAAGTGTAAAAGTTCAATCAGAAATGCGTTTTTGGGAGAGATTTTATCCATATTCAAAAAATATTCCACAGCTTTTATCCCATTTTCGTGTGGTATACTTGTACATGGTGATTTAACGTCATAACTAGCGAGTAAGGTGTTTGGTTTAAGTTGGAGATCATGCAATTTCTTTAATAGGTCTGGGGTATCATGAAGGTACGATGGGAGAGAGAGTACATGCTCACGAAGGTGGCCATCGATGAAACTGCTGGCCTTCTCTGTCAGAAGATAGATATGAGATAGATATTTTTTATTATTATTTATTGTTCCTGTGTAGTTTGCATTTGTGAGATATTTCTGGGGGCGTTATAAGAAATGAATGGATCTGTGCACAGGATTTGTACTTGGGGGCTTCTCCTCACCTTCGATATACACAAAAATGAAATTCCTATTTAGCAGACCAGAGCTGAAGCAAAGAAATGGCAATTGAAAGCAATGGTAGAATAAGAAAGTTTAAAAAAATGTGAGATCTAGAGCAGGACAATCCGGACCTAACGCTCCTTTGTAGTAGTTGATTCTTTGTTTATTGGAGTTGAAAAACAATATGATATGTTACAGAACATTAACATACATACTCATCTGTAACCACGAATTAGCTGATACTCGAAAGCCAATACAATGTGAACAATCATATTGCTAACAATGCTAATGAAAAGTTTAACAGTAACCTTTAAAACTAAAGAGAGAAGAGAAAGAAAGAATAGAGGGGGAGGGGAAAGGAGGGGAAGGGACGATAGTGCTTGACAATGTGACAAATTCTAGGACCTATTGTGACCTACAACCCATTTTCCAGCCTCTACTGAGTAAGATTACCAAATGCGGAACCTCACACAACCCCCACACCACAGATTGTATTAAGTAGAAGTAGTAGTAGTACTGGGGCTGTCTGAGGGCCGCAGCGGGGAGCTCATTACCAGGGAGTAGTCAGGGGTTTGTTGGAATTCCATCCAAGAGAACCAGGTATCTCGGAATTCTGGGTAAAGCCCCTCAGAGGTAGATATAAGATCGTCCATTAACATGTAGTGGTCTATCCTTGTGAACCAGTCCTTCAAGGACGGGGGTGTGGGCGATTTCCATTTAGTAGGGATAACAGCTTTGGCTGCATTATTTAAGTGTTTCAAGAGGGATCTTTTGTAGAGTTTGAGAGGGATGTCAGAGAGGGACAGAAGCCAAAACCTAACGCTCCTTTGTCATCCTGTAGAAGTAAGATATGATGGAATGACAACTGATTTCTTTGGAATGATCGCTGTTTTATATGTTTATATGTCATTTCAAAGCAAAAAGTCAGTCAAACCTGGTCATTTTTACCAAAAAGACCCCAATTCAAACAGATCCCCAAAACCTTCACTCTTCCATGTATTCCCCCTTACCCGTATCACACAACACAAGGTATAACCTCAGGAATGACGGCTGGTTTCTATGGAATGACGGCATTTTTACATGTCATACTTTTAACAAGACCCCTAATTCTCACACATCCCAAAACCCCAAACACTCATCCCCTCTGCAGCGCATTCTCCCAAACCCATTCCCCATAAAACATGTTACACCTTGTGGAATGACGGTTATACAGCGGTGGAAGTACCAGAGACAATGGAGGCATGACATGGGACCAGATTCTGATTCACATAAGTCAAGTCACGGGGGCACCGTCCCATATGTGACATGATTGGTGACATCACATATGTTGCACGGTGCCACGGACCTGATTTTACAGCAGGCCGGTGCGCAGGGAAGAACCTCCTGCTACTCAGCGGCCCCCATTAGCTCTGGGCTTGGAACAATAGTCCCGCTATCCCCCCCCCCTGATGGCAGCCTTGAAAAAGCCAACAGGGGCCTGAATCCGGTCCTATGAATGTATTAAAGTCAACTTATTTTTCCTCTGAACGTTCCTCAAAAAGTGTCCGATGACATTATATTGGTTATTTTTCAGCGTGACTATGAGGAAAGCTACCTCAAATATAATAAGTCAGGAAAACCAGCGCCTGGACAGACTTCATTCTTGGACCCACCTAAGACAAATGTAAGCAGTGCCGTAACTAGGGGTGTGTGATAGGGGCAGCTGCCCAGGGCGCAAAGCTTAAGGGGGGCACCAGTAAGTTAATATTTAAGGTTATACTGGCTTGGAATTCAGGATAGGGGCAACCATTTTTCCTTTTTGCCCCTGGCGCTAAAATTTCTAGTTATGGCTCTGAATGTAAGTAATACCCCTTTCATACCTAAAACTCGGGTTAAACCTGGGTCAATGAACATGGCTTCTAGCCGTGTTGCCTCTGTTCAGACCGCAGATATAACACGTGTATAACCCGGGTTATAGCCTTTCACACTGGACCCGTGTCTGCCAGACAGTGCTCCCCATCCCCCATTTTTACATTATTTTTATTGAATCTGGGTTGAATAACCCGGGTCCCCCCTTTCACACCGCAGCACGGGTTACACTGACCTGGGAATAACTCTGGTATTGACCAGTGTCACGGACTCAGGGCAACAGACCCAGGTTGACCCTTTCACAGTGACACCAGACCGGGGTTATTCCTTGGTTCGATAGCTCGGCATAAAAGGGCATTGTGGCATTGGCATTGTGCCAGTAATGGTGACATAGGATTCAGAGTTAATAAAACCAGACAACTTCTGCACGCTGAGTGCGAAAATTGGCTAAATATCTGGACAATTGCATACCTGATCCGAAACATCTCCGGGAATGCGGAACTTAGTTCTGTTCTGTGTACCTGAAAATACGTTTAACAGGGCGATGCATCCTCCATTAGGAAGGCGGGTGGGAGTATTTCAATTTTACAGAAGCGGTGGGTTTATCTTAACCTCACCGGTGAGAGGGGAGTGACAGAGAAGTTTCCCTCCTCTGTGCGGACTGCCAGACCTCCGAGCCTACGGAAAAAACACTGCGGTCTGAACACAGCCCAGAGATACTATAAATGTATCAGTCATCTATTTTTATTCTCTGAATGTTCCTCACAAGTGTCCGATGCCATCCTATTGTTTCTTTTTCAGCGTGACTATGAGGAAAACTACCTCAAATATAATAAACCCCCCACTACAGGATATGGCAGCCAGTCATCAGGAAAAGCCGCACCCTGTTCCTTCATGGACCCACCTAAGGTAAAGGAAAGTAAGATACTGTGCACTGTGTCAGTGACGGTGACATAGACCAAGGTTCATACCTAAGATGCCGATGCTCCTTAGGGGCATATCTTCAAGAATACACCTACGCCGCCTGCTGACTATGTAAGCTATGTAGGACAGGAGCGGAGTTTCACTTTAAAGACCGCACGTGGTTATTTCAGTAAGAATAGTAAGTAAGACTTATTAGTATTTAAGAAGAGTGGGGGGGGGGATTTAAATGAGGCGGGGAAGGCGTTGGAAAGGGGTCTTCTCAAGAAGGAAAATACGCACAGGCATTACGGTAGCCCTATGGCATTCTTCAGTGTCTTTACGAACTGGGAAAAGGTGGGAAGGAACTAAAAGTTAGGTGCAGATACATGAATATCCGCACCTACTTATGTCCATTCCTAAGTGTGAATCTGCTCTATAGATACTATAGGCCTGATCCAGACCTACGCCCGGCATACTAGCTACGGCGGGTGCAAGCGTAAGATCGACTGAAAAGCCAATCTGCGCATGTGGCGGGCAGATGTTGCCCGGTGTAACTACGGCAACGCCCGATCAACAATTTACCGTAATCTATGTATCTTTTTTTTAAGTAGATTGCGTAAATGCAATCTACACAATCTACGTAAGAAAAAGATGCGTAGATTACGGTAAAAAATTACTACGCATGCACATAGTAAAAATCGCTAAACTTTGGACGTATATGTTATACGTCCGGTACTCTGATTACGGGCCTAGGTGAGAAGTGACTGGATCCAGAGTTCCGTAGTCTGCGCACGAGATTTTATGATATGGATCTCCTGGTGTGTAGGAGATCTGTCATGACAAGGTGGCTCATCACCTCCGTCCCCCTAAACTCTGTAGGGTGGTGATGGTTGGGGGCGGGTGTAAGCAGTTCCATGTGGATCAGCAGTTGGTTGTATGCACACGGGGCACCTAAGGTAGGGCTTATGGCAGAATAAGTGCTTCTAACTCTGCATGTGAGATGGGAGTGACTACCTGACCTCCGAGCACAGAGAACACACAGAGGTCTGAATCGGGCCCTTAGCAACCAGAAATCAGAGGATGTGGTGGAGATTACATGTGAAATCTTGGGACCCGGTACACTCATGTATTTGGGGCCCCCATCCCACCTCAGTAGTGTATTGCAGGTGTACCTACCTTGAAGAGCATCCTTTGCCCCCCCCACACCTTTTTGGCGGGCCTGCATGTGTCCAATATAATAACAGATTCATAGGGAACAGGAATTACGCGGTAGGACACAGACATGACACAGCTTTCCTTTGAGTTATTCTCTTGTAAGCAGGTAAGAGAGTCGTCAGCCCCATGTCTACGTGGTGAGGAAGGCAAAAGGAACCATAACCCAGAAGAATGGGCAGCAAAAACCAAGCTGTTCTGAATTCTCCAGCATACCGCTTCCAGCCCCGGGGGATTCTGGGAAATTGGACACCCTCTTGCATAGACACTGTAGGGTCTTTAGCTGCTTTCAAGGGTTTATTAGTAGCGCTTTTAAGAGATCCTTTTTCTTTTTTACCCTCTTGCATTTGTCTATGGTCCCGTTGATTCAGTTCTGACCAGGTCGCCGTCAGAGGAGGACAGAGGGCCCGGAGAGAGAAGGGGGCTGCCAATACTCACCTTGGGGTAGATCCAGAACTACGTGTACAATACGTTCTACGCGTAACGTATTTTCGCACGCGTATGTTCTATACCCTCCCCTAGGCACACCCCTTGAATGTACGTATTTCACCGAGTTCCGCTTCCCAAACCCTACCTTAACTTTTATTCGCGTAACAGCGTACGTCCGCTAACGGACGTATAGACTACTTGAACGTACGCCACTTAGCACGCCCATACTGTACACTTTACATACAAATCTCCACCTACTTTACGTAAATCAAACGTATTGTTGACTCACGGAAAATTTTACGTGCCAAATACGTGAATGGCCCATATGTTCACAATTACGCTAGGCTAATGAGCGTATTTTCTATGGAGCGCATGCACAGTACTTAGAAATAGGCGATTTTACGTCTCCGCCACAAGTAAATTCGCTCCGATGCGTTGTTCTGGATCAGGCCCCTTATCTCTCTAGGAGCAGTTATCGACTATATGCTACCACTGATACTTCTGGAGAGGTGTAACAGGCTGCGGGCCAATGACCACAGATGGTTATGACATCACATTGCATCCTGGTTGCTAGGAGACAGTTGGGACTCCATAATACCGCTACGGGAGTGAGCGAGGCAAATGGACGGCTGTGTGAGGTTGTCCCAGCTAACAATCCCTTTCCTTTGAAAGATCTACTGTTTATGGGCCTATAAACTGATCTGGTCCAATGTCATCACTGTACATGACAATGAATTTCTATTTCTTCAGGATTAATGTCTTTCACTTATATATCTCTGATGGGGGATTAATAGCAGACCCTCCAACATGACCCCTTCCATTAGGTACAAAATACTCTGCTCCTCAGTTTCCAACTGTCAGTTACTATGGTAACCTCCTGTGTTAAAGAGGCAAATAGATTTTGAAAATATCAGTTAATTCATTTAATCCAGGTGAGTGACAGCTGGAAGCTCAGGAGCGGATTCAATTGTACCTGATGGAATGGGTCATGTTGGAGGGTCTGTATTATTCACCAACAGTGTGCACAAATCAATGTGTTTTATTAACTATGGCAATAATATAAATCACGGTGGAGCTGTTTATCAGAAACGTTAATTTACGCGTACAAGAAAATAATTGTTCTTACTTTGCTTATTCAGCTGTAGCGAGCGTTTGATTCCAGCCAGATCTCTCGTTTCACCCCACCGCTCCCATCCTGTTTTTTCATTCAGTTTTGGAACGTGCCACAATGATAAGAGTTTCCATACACATAGGCTACACGTACTATGATGCATCAGACCTCTGTGGTGTTATACTAGATCTTACTATCACACGGCCTGAAGCTCATTTTATCCCCTAAAGATTAAGATCTGTGCATGTGCCATATGTCATGCTCCGGATCTCCTAGCATACGTAAGTCAGTTCTGTACACTAGGAGATCCAAAGTGGGGGCTGGCACTTGTCTTCCGCATGTCTAATCCCTGTCAGAGAGGCGGGGCTAGGCATGCTAATTAGGCTACAGGGACGGCGATCAGCAGTTCCGCATAGATCTGTGTTCAGATGGACGCAGATTTGTGCGGAGAAGTTACGGCGGGGTTCTGGACACGTAAGTGACGGGACTGCACTGCCCTCTTCTGTGCCGTCTCCAGGGGCCAGATTTACTAAGCTGCGGAAAAGCGGAGGTGTTGCCCATAGCAACCAATCAGCTTCTAGCTGACGTTCTCTAGTATGTAAGAGGAAAGTGAGAGCTAGAATCTGATTGGTTGCTATGGGCAACATCTCCACTTTTCCTTTCTCGCAGCTTTGTAAATCTGGCCCCAGATCTCCGCGTGTACGGAAACGCTCAGAGATCTGGGTCAGGTCCATAGATAGCGCCATATTTATTTCTATGTTCTGTATTACACATCGGACATGAAGTGATATTACAAACACAGGCCCGGATTCACACCACCGGACGCATTGCTTATCCATATTTTACCGATATTTGCTACTGCGCATGCGTAGTAACTATTTTACATAATCTACATATCGTTTTCTTACGTAGATTACGTATATGTGGTCTTATACACAAATAACCAATCTACGTAATGAGACGATGCGTAGATTACGTAAAATAGTTACTAGGCGTGCGCAGTAGCAAATATCGGTAAAATACAGACGTATAAGTAATACATCCGGTGGTGTGAATCCGGGCCATACACATTGCATTGTTTAAATTTTACTTTTATTCCTTATAAATACACTAAAATATAAATTCTAATTATTTTCCCGGCCCTTACCACTTACTACAAACAAAACTTGATACTTGAAATAGGATTTCTATCTAAAAAACGTGGTAAAAACTTAGACAAAAGATTGTTGCTGCCATTAATGCTCCTAAGCAACATCCGTAACTATGGAAACAGACATGCGTTACTATGGAGTTTACTGAACATTCCCATGGTTACAGATATTGCTAAGGAGTGTCAGTCAGTGCAACAATCAATCTGTCACATGGCAACAACAAGAGTTTTAAACTGGTGATTTCAGGCTAATGTCCCATATATCCGGTCCAGTGACAATGGACCATACATTCCGACCCTCCAACATGACCCATTCCATTAGGTACAAAATACTCTGCTCCTGAGCAACTCATGTGGCTCCAGTCCCCCGCCCAGTATCACCATCATGTGGCTCCAGCCCCCCAGTATCACCATCATGTTGCTCCAGTTCCCCCCAAGTATCACCATCATGTGGCTCCAGCCCCCCAGTATCACCATCATGTGGCTCCAGTTCCCCCCAAGTATCACCATCATGTGGCTCCAGCCCCTCAGTATCCCCATTATAGTGCTCTAG
>WWET01001924.1:153057-174708 GCA_011038615.1 Limnodynastes dumerilii | reverse complement strand
GCTGATTGATAATGGGATACCACTGCGCCATCACCCTCTTGCCAATGATCTTCATAATGTTCCAATGAAGGTGTTGTTGTCAAGGCAACCTGCATTTAAAACACTGTGTAAGAAAAAGGATGCTGGAATTAATTGTTGTGATTAAAGGAGATCCACATTACACTGAGCTGAGTCACTATGGCACTAGGGGGAAAACAACTTCATCGTTTACAATTGGGAAAATGATTAATCATGTCCAGATTGGTTTGCACACCTTCTGCTGCCGTCTTTGTTTTTTTGCTTTGTTTAAACTTTTATTTAGCAAGGGTCAGATGGCATTTATCCTGAGCCCTGAGAAAGCAAGAGGCCTTTATGGGTTCTAGAAATGACTGGGTTTCAGGTTTTGGAGTGTTTACACGTTCATAGATTCCCTTTAATTATTATATGATCAACCCAACATGGGGCGGAATGTTCAGGAATTTTTAACGCTCCTATTATCAGGCCTGAGTATTTATCGGACCACATTGTCTGCATTTCCACAAATCAGCCCATGCCATACACTACCCAATAATCAGACTCTTTCCTCTACAGTCTCACAGAAAATGATCGCTTGTAAATCCTACATGGATTGATTATATCTCGTATAAAATGCACTTCTGTATGTTGAACCATGTTGATTGAAGGGGAGGCATATTTTATCTGTTGTAAACAGTATTAGAGTTGAGAGGAGATGTTTCCTATCCCAAGTCTAAATATCATTTTAATAGTAACGCTGGTCACTATCTCTGTGCAAGAAGCAAAAGGAAAGTATTCTCCCTGCATGCAATGAATAAAAGCTATTTGACTCCCCCTGAAATTCAACATGGTGTTGCCCAAGTGTAACTTTCCTCCTGAATCAATCTTATTTTCAAACTCTGGATCCAATCCACAGTAGAAAAAGAAAAATACATAGAAAGGAGGAAAGAAATTGAAGCTTTCTTTCTGAGCCACACGCCAAGGACCTGATCCTGAGTTCTTGGGCCGTGGTTACGCAAACTCCCCGCCCGCATTGCGAGCGTCCTCTCCAGAGATTCAACTTTTTGTAGCTCTGTATGGAAGGTATAGAAAGAGGGGATGTGAGGTGTACTCGCAGCAATGTTACACATGTATTTTATTTATTTTATTTCTAAACACATTGAAGCCCTTAAAAAAATACAGCCTGTTACATAGAGCCTGATGAGAATATTCAGCAATCCGCTGCTTATCAGGCTTCAAAAACAAAAACAAGATGGTGGAAAATTTGAGGTGGAAGCGCAGGGAATCCGCGAGTGCAAATCCCTGCTGCGCTGGCGCAGGGCACACGGATTCGGACGCAGACGGATGGGCAGCAGTGCGACCATCTTTCTCTTCGCGCTCCTGTTCTGAGCATTTTCCCGCGCACTTCCACCTAAAAAACAGGTGGAAGCACAGCTCTGGAGCAGGTCCTAATAGCACTTTCAATCTTATCCAACCCTCAAAGATACATCAATGTCAAGATCATAACAGAGGGGGTATCAGGATCAGGGGCGGAAGTACCGGAGGCAATAGAAGCGCTAGCCCGGGGGGGTGGGCACTTCCCTTGTCCTCCTCTGCAGTGTCATGTCCTGCACTTACCTTCTGAAGGCTCAAGTAATGGGCCCATGCCAGTAATATAACTATTATACGATAATTTAGTGATATAGGACCGGATCCAGACCCCCGCGTGCTTTCCGTGCGCGCGGGGGTCTGAAATTACGCGAGACAGAGGGGAGTGCACGCCCCCTGTCACTCCCCTCTGTCGTGCGGGCTTTATGGCAGCTTACGCAGCTTAACTGCGACAGGCAGATCAGCGGTCTGTACGACTGCTGATCCGTTACAGTGTGGGAGCCCCCTCCCTCTCTGTACACTTTACATGCTTCCCCCCGCCCGCGGGCGGAAGGGAAGCACTGCCCATTTGCATGCAAATGGGCTCGGACGGAAAATCTGGGGGGCGCATGCGCCCTCCAGTTCAGTCAGGTGATTTACGCACCTTGCGTGCGTAAATCACCTGATGATATTAAATCTGGAGCCGGTCCTAAGCTATTATAATATAATATAGTAATCCAGGGCCGGATCCAGAACTACGTCTGTCTTCCATAGACAGACGTAATTCAATAAACAGTAGATACTGCGCATGCGTAATAGCTATTGTAAACAATAGCTACTGCGCATGCGTAGTAGCTATTGTACAAAATCTGCGTATCATTTCGATACGTAGATTGCGTATATGCGGTCTTTTAGACCCCCCTCGACTCCAGGCGCCAGCGAAGAACTTACGCCATTGGTCAGTATAGCTTTCCCCTATTCCCTGTCTACCTCTCTCTATATATGGAAGGACAATTATCCTGTTCTAAAAAATAAGGCAAAGGTCTGATCAATACTGCTGCAGTAGACAGTTCTGTTGCATCGTCTCTGTAGGGTTACTTAGTTTAATGAAGATATTATTATTACGGCTGTTGTTTGCCACCAGTATTGACCAGGATGAATTAACTGGCCATAAAACTGGCAAATTTATTAGGGAGGCTTTTACAGTTAGGTAATAGTGATGACACTGTGACTGATATAAAGACAAGGAAAGAGATAGTGACATCGGAGGAAACTCCCTCTGTAAACTTTCAAAAAGAAAGTGAAAACAAGAACTTATGTCGCTAGTAAGTTATGTTCTCCCACAGTGTGTACTAAGTGAGTCACCCGTGTGGGTGTGTGGACGGGTTGGATTCAGAAGTATCAATGGAGATGTCTGACTTAATTTTTCACACTATATAATTGGTATGCGCTGCTGAATATTCATTAGTATTTGTAAAGTGGTTATATGTTTACAATATGGCTGTATTTCCTGTTTTTGGTATGGATCCAGACTTAAGTAAGTGCTTGAAATGAGTTACTCCTGGGATAAACCATAGTGATTGCAGGGGAGTCATATTTCATCTGCTGCAAACAGTATTAGAGTTGAGAGGTGATGTTTCCTATCCCAAGTCTAAATAACAGTGTGATAGTAACGCTGGTCAGTATCTGTGTAATAATATAATAATAATATAATAGTATTAGAGATGAAAGGTGATAAATAACAGTGTTATAGTAACGCTAGTCAGTATCTGTGCGCAGTAAGCAATTCAAAGATATATCCCTGCATGCAAAGAATACAATTATCTTGACTCCCCCTGCAATCAACATGGTTTAGCCCAGAAGTAACAAATTTCTAGCATCTACTTAAGTCTGGATCCAGCCCTTTATGTCTAATACCTCTAAACGTGGTTGCAATCTCCGGCCAGAAAGTCTGGCTTCCGGATATTCGACAGTTCCTTTTCGGATGTCCCTATTTCAAATAATGCAGAGTTTCTATAATTTTTTTCAGAATGGGTGAGTATGCCGCTGGTATCGCCGGACCAAGGGACAGGTGAGTTAACTATCTGTGCGGGGTAGCGTTAGGCTGTAGTGGAGGGAGGGTTAGGATCAAGCTGCGGGGGAGGGAGGGAGAGTAAAATTTGGCGTGTCCATTTTAGCACTCTCATCAATGTACCTATCCTGACATAAAATTTGAATCCTTTCAGCAATGACAAGTAACTGAGTGTTTACCGGTGCCCAGCGTCCTGGCAAATGTTCCTGATAAATTGTACAACACAAAAGCTTCTGTCTGGGTGAGAAATAGAGGCTTACCCCTCATATTGCCCACTTTCTTAATTAAATCTTTAAAATAAGACAAGTCGGAGTTATAACCCTGGCTCTATAGTACTATGTACACTTAAAGACCAGTCATATGACATGTTTAGTTGGTCAATTGGGGCACTGAAACTGGAACGTGATTAATAGAGTAGAGGGGGGGAGGGGGGTTGTAGCTCTTCAGATTCTGATGTAATGCTAAAAAATGTCTATATAAGTAACTTCTGTGTAAGTCACATGACAGCCGGTTGTTACAAACTGGTTTATCCATTTAGGTCATAAAACTTTGGCCTTTAACAAGATTAAATCAAGGTGAACAGGTTTGACGATGTTCATGAAGACGATCCTATGATCAGCCAGTGTGTTGTTGGACTCATTTGTCTGTATTCAAATTAATCCAAGCCCCAAACTACACAATGATGATCAGGTCCCTTGCCAGAAACGCTGGGGCCCGGGGAAGACCAGCGACGCTCAGGGGGGATGTCACATAGGTAGGTGGAACTCCATAGACCTGCATTAACAGCGCGATGATGTGCAGGGAAAGCGTTCTTTGCCAGTGGCCTGATAAGCAGCTCTAAGCAGCAAGTATCAGTGGTAGGAAACAGCCAATACCGGCTGCAGAGCTGCAGAGCTAAGGTAAGTATCGGCCGGCCCCATCTGTGCCCCCTCTTGATGGCAGCCCTGATCATGATGGGCCCGCAGATATTTATCATGGCTTTACTATACTACCGCCAATACTCGCTGCTTGGCGCTTTACACTAGCGGGCAGAACTCCTTCCCCGTGCGTTGGCCCGCTGGTGGTAACGTAGTTCTGCGGCACCCTGTCTGCCATATGATGTCACAGATGACGTTCTGCAGGGGCGGGGCGACGAGGATGTGCCCCGGGCCCCAAAATATTTGGCAGCAGTCATGTGACCAGTATTAGGACACTTCCAACCTAATTTATCATAACCATCGGAAAGTGCATCAAAAGAACAAGTTGTTGGAGCTTTTGTGTCACAGACTCTGCCGCTCTGCTGGTGTCCTCTGTCCTCTGCGCACTCCAATCTGTTACCCTCCATATTCCACTTCTCAGTCCCATAGTTACCGTTATTCATGTTTCCTATGGGTGCCGCCATATTGAATTGATTGACAGTCAGATGACCATCGCAGACCAATCCTCACCTGTTCTCCTGGATCACCTGTTCTGATCTTCCAATGTCTGCTCAGTGCACACTATTTAAACCTCTGAAGTGCAACACGTATGATAATATCAGTTCCAGGCTTCCTGTGTTTCCTCATGTTCCTTGACTTTTGGCTTTGTCTCACTATTAGCTGTAGTCTTCGCAGCTGATTGCACCTAATCTGTACCTCGCAGCTCATCGCATTTCTAGTTGCTCCAGGTCGCTCATCACTCTCCGCAGCTCAATGTATCTCTGGTTGCTCCAGACTTCTCATTGCCCTCTGCAGCTCATTGCACCTCCAGTTGCTATACAATGCTGAGTAGTCCCAACAGCTCTCTGTATACTCAGCTGAGTGTATTCTAGTCCCTCTGACTTGTCTCTTTGCGTATCAGCCAATGAGCAAACTTCTCATATAAGACCCCAGATTTCCTCTTCACGCCTGCCAATCCCAGGGTACCACAACAAGATACCCAGATTCCAGAGACTGTGACATTTTGCAGATACTTGATAAAGATACAAGCTTCCTATTCTCCTGCTGCTGGGTTTCTCACACCCTGGAGTGTCTATCAGCTCCCAAAAAATTGGAAGTACTAACTATGGTGTGTGAATATAGCGCTAGAGTGACACAGCACTTTGAGAAAGGTCTAGTACAGCCTGAAACGCGTCAGAAACCATCAGAATACATCCACGGTCTGTCTTCCAGTGATTGCAGCAGTGTGTATGCAGCCTGACATCTCAGCAGATCTCACCGTTACATGTGTCTTTAATACTTTTGTATGTATTAGCTGTGTGTAATACACTTCTTTATTTTTATCCACCTTTTACGTTTTACTCCCCAGTGGTGGGGGAAGAAAACATTGTTTTTAGTTGCAAACACTTATAAAGAACACACCTTGAATGGAAATAAGTTGTTTTAGATACTTTTAATATAATTTTTACCACTAATGAAACCACACTGAGAGGTGCAGGATTCCAGAGCTAAGTAGCTGATTGGTTGCCAAGGAATCAATCCAATCATGAATATGCAAATTCAAACAGGAAGAGTGGAAAATATGTATGAACTGGAGGATGCCGGATGCCGAACAATACAATACTGAGTGATAAAGCTGCTCAGAGATCAGGTCTGAAACAAAAAAAATTGAAGTTAGTTTCCTGAAGCCTGAACAAAAAGTAGAGGTTAGTGAAGTGTTATCTACTGGAAATGGTGCAAGAACTGACAGCAAGATGAACCAAACTAGTTTTCTTTATATTCCAATAATCTAAAGAGAAGCACATGAAATTATCTGCCACTTTCCAAAAACAGCCCAAGACCAGGGTTTCCAACTCTACCGTATATCTGGAAATTCTTGAAATTCGGGCAGTTCTCCCTGTATCCCTGAAGAGTCGGCAAATCCCCTGCATGTCCTGCCACCCTGCCTCTCATTACTGAAATCCCTGGGATTACCAAGGATGGGCGGGACTTGATGATGTGATTTTTGTCGTCACTTGCTATGGGGCCAAGTCTGTCACTTTCCGTCCCTACAAAACATATCTGAAAACTTTCTGTACCATGTTTGCTCTATTGTAACATTTGGAAAACAGCATTTGATTCGTCCAGACTGACCTTGCAGGTATTGCCTGCAATCACCGTGTACACTAACAGAGCTGTCCTGTTGGGAGTTGTGTGCATAGGAGGACACAGTATATGCAGAGCATCAATAGCTGCAGCTGGCGTAAGAGACCTGCAGAGCAGTAATGGAATGCAGCAGAACGCTCAGGCAGTAGCTGCCAGGGCCAGGTGCAAAATTGATTGCCATTATAAATTTCCATGTGTCATTAAAAGGTTTTCATTTGTCTAATGCTGCTCTGTATATTCCATCTTCCTCCAGACTCTCCTCCTCTCTCTCCTTGGACATTAGTGGAGCCACTCTGTAAACTGTTAGCTTCACAAAACTCATGTACGCGCATTTAACTCCTTCCTTACCAAATAAACAAGTGTTTTCTGCAACATGTTTATGTCTATCTAACGTGGAGGCCAGCTCCCAGTATTTGCCATGATCCCGCAAATTATAATCAGGATTATTCTTCCTTGCATGTGATTAGAATATTGTTGTAATTGCATTTGGCATAAAAAAAAACTTGATCTCATCATAGAGAATGTTTAATCCATCTGCATTGAGCTCCGCCACACTCTTACCCCTTTTACTCCCAAACCCAGTATACACCAGCGTTTCCAGTTACCAGTCAAGTACCACATTGCAATCACATTCTACCCCCATTATCCCTCCACAATTCCATTCTTCAACTCCGGGTGTGATTCACCGCTTAGGCTTGGCAGCATAACCTTAACCCTTCCTGCCTGCAACCTAACCCTAACATTCCCCTTCTAACAACCTAACCTTAACGCTTCCTGTCTAACAGCCTAACCCTAACCTTTCACCCTCCAGCAGCGTAACCTTAACCCTTCCTGTCAGACAGCCTATCTCTAACCTTTCACCCTCTAGCAGCGTAACCTTAACCCTTCCTGTCCCGCAGACCTACCTACCCGCTATCGGGGACAGGTAATTGTCAATATAGGGGCATTTCTACATACTACCTATTCCCAACAAGAGTTTTCTGGTTTCCTACTATTTCTACCATTGATACAGACACGATTTAGCTGTCAGTTGTATCAGTGCCGGGCAATCAGTCGTTCTAAGCCGTGCATGCATATAGCACATGTAGCGTGTCCTGGTGTGATTCTGCACTGTGCATGCTCAGAAACAAAGCGCCCGCAACTACACCTGTGCCCGTTGCATGCTATAGGGCGTGTCGTGGAAGGAAAGAGGAGGAGGCCTGCAGTCGGTGTACAGGGCAGGCGTGCTTCAGGGGTGAAATGCAGGCGGTAACAAGCGCTGTCTACAAAGTTCATGTCTAAGTCCAGGGGGCTGACAACCTATAACCTATTTTGGACACTTGCAATAGAATTTAATCATTCCATCATAAGATATGAAATGGCTGCTGGAGCATTGTACAGCGGTAAAATACTGTACACAAGGAAATAAACATAGATTATTTTTCATCATTTTTTAATTTTGAATAAATTCATTATTTAGTATTTTTTGCGTGCATTCACATTGCCGTTGACGTGCTGGCACTGTGTATAAGCTCTCTGCGGTATACATTACAGTGTCTGCTCTCATGCAGCTGCATTGAGCTTGGCTGCTGGGTGCCTGCACTGTGTGTGCTGTACTGATCCATCCAGAGGCAGCGCATTGTGTGCTGATTTTCATGCCCCTCCGGATCAGTCTCTCAGCATGGCTGTATTCACGCCTAAGAAGTCTCTGCTAAATATAGGTCATTTACACAATCTACGTATTACTTAGGTACCTAGATTTCCTCCGTGCGGTCTTTAAAGAGTTTAAGTAGAAAGAGGGGGCGTTATCCCGCCTCAGGGAGTGTTTAGGCAGAAGTGGGAGGGGGGGATGCCTCCAATACCCGGGTTTCTTGTGGATCATTATGTGGAACTGCGTGACAGTCTTCAGGACATAAGTAAAGTATTGTATCAGTAACATATCACATCATATAGGAAATATATTCTCTCTTTACATGCTAGAACTGTTATTCCATCCCTATATCCACAGAAGAGTTGAGAAAGGCTTCTAAAACATTGAGTCAATGAGTAGTAGGTCATTTACTCAATCTAAGTGCCAGTTCGGTACGCAGATTGCCTCCGTGCGGTCTTTAAAGACTGCACGGAGTAGTTTAAGTAGAAAGAGGCGGAGTCATGCCACCTCAGGGTGTGCTTAGGTAGAAATGGGAGGGGGAAGGGCTTTAGATTAGCCAGGGAGGGTGGGGGAGGTGTAATTCCGCCTCAGGGAGAAGTAGGAGGGGGGAGGGATTTAGTTTAGCCAGGGAGGGCAGAGGGAGGCGTTATGTCGCCTCGGGGAGTGTTTAGGCAGAGGTGGGAGGGATGTAGTTTAGCCAGGGAGAGTGAGGGAGGTGTAATTCCGCCTCAGGGAGAAGTAGGAGGGGGGAGGGATTTAGTTTAGCCAGGGAGGGCAGAGGGAGGCGTTATGTCGCCTCGGGGAGTGTTTAGGCAGAGGTGGGAGGGATGTAGTTTAGCCAGGGAGAGTGAGGGAGGTGTAATTCCGCCTCAGGGAGAAGTAGGAGGGGGGGATGCAGATTAGCCAGGGAGGGTGGGGGAGGTGTAATTCCGCCTCAGGGAGAAGTAGGAGGGGGGAGGGATTTAGTTTAGCCAGGGAGGGCAGAGGGAGGCGTTATGTCGCCTCGGGGAGTGTTTAGGCAGAGGTGGGAGGGATGTAGTTTAGCCAGGGAGAGTGAGGGAGGTGTAATTCCGCCTCAGGGAGAAGTAGGAGGGGGGGATGCAGATTAGCCAGGGAGGGTGGGGGAGGTGTAATTCCGCCTCAGGGAGAAGTAGGAGGGGGGGAGGTAATGTCCGTTCGGAGTTTCCTTAAGAAGGCATTAATGTAAGCACTAATGCATAATAGAATAGGTTTCCATGGCCGAGCAGCTGCATGCAAGCCTCACATCACCAAGTCCAATACCAAGCGTCAGACAGAGAGGTGTAAAGCACCAACACTGGACTGTGGAGCAGCGGAAACATGTTCTGCGGGGGATCAATCACACCTATGGGCGATGCCGGGACGTTACCTGCCTGACTGCATTACTGGGAAGTTTGGTGGAGAAGGGATCATGGGATGGGGCTGCTTTTCAGGGTTTAGGCCCCTTATCTCCAGTGAAGGGCAATCTTAATACTTCAGCAGACCCAGTCATTTTGGACAATGCTTCCAATGTAGACGTAGTTTGGGAAAGACCCTTTTCTATTCTAACGTGACTGAGCCCCAGTGCACAAAGCCAGCATAATAAAGACAATGGGTCGATGTGCCCCGCACAGAGCCCTGACCTCAATCTCATTGAACACCTTGGGATGAAGTGGAACGGAGATTGCGAGCCAGACCTTCTCCAACATCAGTGCCTGACCCCAAAAATGCCCTACAGAATGAACGGGAACAAACCACCACAGAAACACTCCAAAATCTCCTGGAAAGCCTTCCAAGAAGAGTGCAAGCTATTAGGAAACAAAAGGAGCAACTCCATCTTAAAGTTATGTATTTGAATACAACACCTGGGCAAAACCATGTTGATTTCAGGGGTGGGGGTCAATTTTATTTTATTCTATGCATGCAGGGAGAATACTTTGCTTTTGCTTATTGCACATAGATACTGACCAGCTTCACTTTAACACTATTATTTAGACTTGGGCTGGGAAACATCACCTCTCAACTATAAAGCTGTTCACAACAGATGAGATTTGACCCCCCCTGAAATCAACATGATTTTACCCAAGTGTAACTTTCCTCTCTTACATTCATACTCTGAATCAGAGCCAATGTCATTACAGTATCGGCTGATGTAATGGTCAGGGGTTTGAATACTTTTGTCCATACATTGTAATCTATAGATCCAGGAAGCCTTTCACTAACCAGTTATCAGTAGCAGATCCACCAGTGGCCACGACCTGCTGAGTGCCTACAGCACAAATCTAACCCCACAAGCAGTGGCTTTAGTGAATACTAGGCCCAGTTACATTCTAAAGTCTGGTACAATAAGGAGACATTTTCCTATTGCTAGGATTGATAAATGCCCCCTTTTGGTGCCGCAGTGCTATGCGCAGGCATCTCAGTACCAGGGCGGGAGTCAGATCCGTCCTGGTATTATGAAGGCAAGGTGTAACAGAGCAGGAATCAGAGGCCTTTCAGCTATGTGGGAGGTTTTAGAGACGGGCTCGGCATACTGAGCCAGATGCAGGAGGGTGGGGTGAGTGCAGCCCAGGCCCATTCTTACCTATACTTATAATATGAGCAATTTGGTTTCTTTATGAACTACCTACGTTCTGATCCCTCTTACTGATACATGCAGGACAATCCCTCCAATGGCTCCATTTGCTCATTTAAGAGCCCTAGCTATAAATTTTAGCGCCAGGGGCCAAAAGAAAAATTGGTTCCATCAACCTCGAGTTAGTAACAAGTTTATCTTTAAAAAAATTTACTTACAGGTGATCTACGCCCCAGGCGACCGCCCCAATCGCTAACCCTAGTCACAGCCGCGCCTTGTTTAGATCATACTGAAAAACGCTTTAACGCTTGCTTGATATTCGCCATAGAGCCCAGCATAAACATAATCTAACTGATCAGGGGCGTAAGCTCAGCCCAGGCGCCTGGAGGTGAGATAAATGCTGGTTCCCCCCTCCCCTCCCCAGGCGTGATAACGTCACACACGATAGTCATAATTACTAGTGAATGGTGACGGGACACAAGATTGCCAGGTGACAATGGAGAAGGACCAGCGCTTCCATCGTGTCCGCCACTGTAACTGTTCCAATGATCATGTCAGTTGCAGTAACTGAACTAACCCCGTGGCCTCTGCTGGGGGTAATAGACATTGAACTAATCCATTATCACTCATCCTGGTTGGCATCTCTGCAGTGAACAAACAGCGTGTTTATTGCCTTAACTCTCCACGTCTTTATTTTATTTGCAGTATGTAGGAACATCAGTCTGTTGGTGACACAGGACAGCGCATACTATAAATCTGCAAGTCATGGCTGCATTAACAGAAGTGAAAAAAACCCTAAACTCAGCGGTAATACACTCAGTCAGCTGTCCTTGCTGTAAATTGCTCTCATAGTAAATTCCCTGCAATGGTTTTTCTGGAGACACTGCTGCACCTGTCTACTGTGAGAGCTTATTTCACCCGACTTGCTGCATTGCAGATCTGATATATCCTCCTAAGGACGCACTCCGAACCCATCTCCAAGATCTGCCTGCATGTCTCCTCTGACAATTAGACCTAAAATGTACTGCAGCACACTGCTCATTCACCAGGCAGCAATGAGCTAATGAAGCAAGTCTTGTTTTTTTTTTCTGTAGCATAAAGTGATGTTCTAACCGCGGTGATCCCATTTACAGGGGCTAAATCATTCATTCTATGAAGTATGACAATGCTAATAATGAACAAAAAGAACAACGCCTGTCGTCCTGCCGTCTCTGCAGAGCTATATTTATTTATGTCGGTCACTATAAACAGTAACGACAGCATTTAGGTGTAAGTGATGCTGCAATGAGGCACAAAGAGAAAGCGTTTCTGGATTAAATGATTTGCATGAACAGAGCTTGGGACAAAGTAGTAATGTGTGATTCTGTTTTTGTTTTGGAAGCAGCGGTTTTTAGGGGAAATTTGTCAGTTACCAGAATCTTGTCCTTTAATAGAGATGGATAGACCAACAAATCACTTCATTTAAACAAGTGCAGCAGTAGGTTCATAAGAGGTTGACACCACTGACCTTTATTTATTTATTAGCAGGTTTTATATAGCACCATCAGATTACATAGCACTGTACAAAGCTTTTTCCAGTCCCTGTCCCATTGGAGCTACATTCCACGTTCCCAAACACATACACACACTCACACACATTCACACACACACACTCACTCACTCACTCACACACCCTCACATTCACACACACATACACTCACTCACATACACACCCTCACATTCACACACACACACACACACACACACATTCACACTCACTCACACACTCACAATCACTCCTACACATACACTCACATTCACACACATACTCACACTCACACACCCTCACATTCACACACACACACACAAACTCACTCGCACTCACACACCCTCACATTCACACACATACTCACACTCACACACCCTCACATTCACACACACACTCACATTCACACACACACACACTCACACACACACACACACACTCACTCACATTCACACACTTACTCACTCACACACTAGATTTGGTCAGCAGTCAATTATCCTAGCAGCATGCTTGGCACTATAAATCATCCCAAAAGATACTTCTATATCTAAACTCTCCATGTGTGAGTATTATAAATAACTCTACATAGTATTACAATATTATATACTGTACATGATAAGAAAGATTAATAGACCTTTATTCTGGGATGCAGTTGCTGTTTTTAACACCGAGACAGCCGACAGCTATCGATATCCGTGCTGAAATGGTTCATATTGCGAATATTCCTATTGGGAACGGGTACTTTTAGCGAATGTCCCTATTTCGAAAAAAAAAAAAGTGCCTGTTCCCAATAGCGAATTATGCTGTCTCTGACAGGCGGGCTATGGTGGGCTAGTGAAGGCAAGGTTTAGGCTGATAGAATGTTAGGGTTAGGCTCAGCATCTATGTCTATTTAGCTTGTGCTCTATACGGAAAACACATATTATACTACTTGTGTAATAGGTTCTGTGCTAGAGAACTATGTCCCACATGATGTTTTTGTTATAACACATTCTAATGTACCAGTATTGGTGGTATTACGTGTGCCGATACTATTGGCGTCTGTAGTCTTCCAAGAGGTTGGTTCTACATCCATTAGACACAGATCTTATTCTTAGGGCCTCATTTACTAAGGTCGATTTTTGACAGCGACTCTACATTGATCATCATCATCGCTGGGTTTTAGCAGCGATTTTTTACCAAAAATCGAGGCATTTACTAATGCCCAAATTCTTGGCATCGATGTAGAATTGCCGTCGATGTTGATCGATTTTAAAATGGAAAAATCACCATGGTTTTCTATTACTTATCCTGCCGACGCATATACTACTATAAGGAAAAGCCTGGCCATGTGTTTGTGTCCATGCTAATCCTTACAGTAGTGTAAGCAGCAGCCTGATAAGTGATAAAAGTCTCTAATCAAATGTGTTGATTAGGGGCCCCCTAGCGACAGAACGGTCATTAGTAACGGGGACACCGAGGAGGAATAAGGGGTGCATCGTGGAAAGGGCCAGAAGAGGCCGAAGACCAGATGCCAGCACCAGAGGAACTTCTTCAAGCAAGGTGACAAGACTCCCCCATCAACATTGACAGAAGATCTGCAGAAGAAGATGAAAATACAAGACGGTGACAATTATTTATTCATCTTTTACACACTTTAGGGTACATTTTGCAGCAGTGGCCACAAGTATATTCTAGCGACACAGTAAGGGACATTTTGTACACGTTATTCAGGGTTTCACATGTAGTGTTACATCAGGTAATATTGAAATGTTTATTTGGGTACATTTTAAAAATTTTAGGGACACAACACATTTGCTTAGACACTTCTATCACTTATCAGACTGCTGCTTACACTACTATAAGGATTAACATGGCCACAAACACCTGGCTTTTCCTTATACTCACACGGGAGGCTCTTTTTTATTCCTGCCCTCACGGATCGCACTAGAGGTGATTTAGTCAAATCGTCTTTAGTGAATGAACCGTGTTGTATAGGTTACATTAGAAAAGTCGGGACAGGTAGGGTAGAGAGATGATGGTCGATTTGGTGAAGAGAAAGCCCAAAGTCCCGGGACTTTGGCTTTAGTAAATACGATGATGGTGAAAAAACAGCTAAAGTCCCGGGACTTTGGGCGATTTTGCCAACATCGACCTTAGTAAATGAGGACCCTAAAGTCTTTCAGGCCTATATACAGGAGAACATAGATGCAGTTTCTGCATATTTTCTATATTAAGTTCAGTCCTTCTTAATGTCCAGCTGTGACCACTCCTGTGATCTCATTGGCTAAAGATTGTTTGTCTCCACCCATTTTAATGCTGAGGACTTAAATAATAAAATGCTGCAATGACTATAGTCAAATGAACTTCAAAAAACATCAAACAAACGCGGAATAATATGCAAATAATATTTAAACTAGATTTTCCTGCTATATAAAGACACCATAAAATTAGCATTCTTCAAGCACACGATAGTTTTATGTGATACCAGGCAAATGTATGTATGTTGTAAAGTTTTACCCTATAAATTGAGACTTATTATAAGTCATGCTACTCTCTATAAGAACGTATGTCAAGGCAGGGGTGCTGTTCAGCGCTGGGGATGTCCAATATAATTGGGGATAATTTTCTAGAGGCTGGGGATGTCCCGGGGGGAATGGTGCTAGTCCAGTGAGAGCATATCAACACCCCTTTAGGAAGTTAAAAAATCTTTATTTTACTGTAATGTTAACTGTAAAAACAAAAGATATCTGGCAGCTGCCAAAGTGAGGTGAGCGTCAGTGGTTGACCAAACTGTAGCAAATGATACAAATGGAAACACAGGCTGTCTTTGGTCGAACAGTCACTGGGCCCGATTCACTTAGGTTAAAATCGTTTGCCGGCGTATTTTTAACACTATTTTTAGCAAAATTACGGACAATATTTTTTTTCCTATTCAATTCATTTTTAGCGTTAAAAATACGTTTTTTTAACGATAACGTTAATTAAAAATTCACCCCTATGAGAGGTGCGGATTTTTAACGATGACCTGTCTTGTGCCCCGACAGGGCATGCTGATGCGTGTAGAACTAGGCTGAGTGAGCGGGATCCGTTTGGTGAGTTCTCAATCTTTGAAATGTCAAAGTAGCATAGACATATTGTGTTGGCATGGAGGTTAGCAATCACGGTGGAGGGTGCTAAAAGAAGTCAAAAAACACTGCATCGCATCAATCGCTGGTGAGGTGTGATGCAGGAAAACAAGGTCTGAATATCTCTATCAACATACGATGTCAAGATTTTTGAGCGTATGAGACTGGTAGCAGTACTGAAGTTTTTGTGAATGGTCAAGTGGAGGCTGGTACTTGAATACCTATTGCGGTGCAGCGTGTGAGTGAATCTGGCCCCGATCCCGTATCACACCGTATGGCAGTGCGGTGTGAAACGGCAGAAAGTGAATGCAAGTTCAAACAACTTCTGAGCATAGGTCCAAGGGATGATAGAGTGACTCACGCTTAGATGGTAGTATCCGGTAGTTGGTGCTAGGCCTAGCATTGTAGATCTCGTCTGTTGTGTTCCATGTCTATGTTCCTCGTGCACCGGCGTCGGCGCCAAAACGGATAAGCTGCGTGTTCTTAGATCTTCTGCAGCTCCTGCTGCGCTCTTTGGTTTTCAGCCTCTTTGTCCGTGTAGCGATAATGATGCGGTGGACCGAGATGTAAGGTGCAGGGTTGCAAGAGGCGATCGTTGTAGATGCAGGCGGTGGTGCTGTGGGTATCGATGCCGTGGCTGTAGTAGTAGGTATCTTCTCTCAGGTCCTCCCTGAGTTCCTCCATCCTCAGTCAGTTAGCTGTACAGTGGGACTGGGAATGTTGAGGCATGCAGTAGGGTGTTCCAAACGCGTTTCGGCTCCAATGAGCCTTTCTCAATGGTCTAAGGTACTGCTTGGTTACTCCTGCCTCTAAATAGGAAATTTGGGCTCCTCCTTCTGATCGTCAGTGGGGGGGTGTCTGAGCGTGAGCTGTGGACCTATATTGAAGAGTCCGTGTTAGCTCTTAAATATAGGATGTTTCTTTTTTCTTCTGTGTCTGTGCCTGGCGGGCTGGATCACCTCTTAAAGTGGTGGTGGGATCATGGGTTATGCATCCCCATTATGAGGCATCTGTAGGTAAGATGTGGCATATGCTGGGTAATTCCCACGTAACCTGTCATTCAGGACCCTCGAATGTGGAAGTAGGCAAAAATGGGAGAGGGGGGTCTGGAGGCCGGTGGTGGATATCTGAGGTTCAGAGGAACCATTTGATTTCAAAATCGGTGGTGAGTCCCACCGGGGTCTAGTTTATATATCCATTGCATCTCTGCTCTTGCGAGATTTTCCCCTTTGTCTTGTTTCCTCCAATGGTTCTCCACTTTCTCTATGCCTATGATGTTTTTGATTGATGCCACAGAGCACTGATGCTCTGCCTTGAAGTGTGCGGGTATGGAGTGATTTTCTACTCCCTTCCTGATATTCCTTATGTGCTCAGCCCACCTTGTTTTGAGTGCCCTTGAGGTCCTCCCCACATATTGTTTGCCGCATTGGCATTGGAATAGATATACCACATCCGCTGAGTTGCAGGTTATAAATTGGCGTATTTTGAAGGATTCAAAATACAAGGTTTTATGTCCGACCAGAAATGCGCCAGGAAAACTTAAGGCAGGATTTTCAACACGTAAATCAGCTAAGTTACGTAAGCGTGAGCGGAGTGATAGGGGGAGCGCATTATCCGTAGTAGCGTGTAACTTAGATACGCTTGTGTATGTTAAATGATCTTAAGTCTGGATCAGGCCCAAGGGGAGTTACCTGACACTTATGGGCCTCTTGGCAGGAGCTCAGTAAGATCACTGCTGGCCGTGGACACTGCATTCTTGCTGACACAGGAGGCATAGACATGGATGTGGTTTGCTGGTCCCATAACCTCAATTTCAAGAGTGAACATAATGACACTGAAATACCAGCAGCGATCACTCATTGGCTGTTTTCTATCAGACAGACTCGTTACAGCTACACCGGTCTGATCGAATATTGAAATGTCCACATCTGGCATTACTGTAACCCTGACCCCTAACCCTAAAGGGGGAAACAGAGCACAGAGCACGGGGACAGCAGCCAATATTCACACTGTCACAAACCATGCCGAAATCTACTTTATATAAATGTGAATCGCGTCTAAAATGATACAGCTGACCAGGAGCAGCTCAATGCGGCACGCAGGGGATGCTTTCATTCTGCATTCATCTGAATTAATGCTAATCCACACACACACTCTCACACACACACACTCTCACACACTCACTCACACACACTCACTCACACACTCACTCACACACACTCACTCACACACACACACACACACTCACTCACACACTCACACTCACACACACACCACTCCAGACTTATCTCATAGCTTTGCTTCTATAATACACACGAGTTATTTCACAATCTTAAATCTCTCAAGTGAAAACTGGAAGTAAATTGTTTAATAAATAGATTGTTAGTACAGAAACCAGTCAATTTATAACTGCATAAATATGATGAAGTATTAAATTGCAATCTTATTACAATAAACAATGCCGCACATTACTATACACCTGAGCATAAATCATAAATGTGAAATAATATGTAACTCCCAAACAGAGGCGGAAGGTGATGAGCCCCATAGCATAGAGGCGGGGCCTGAGCCTGGATGGGTGTCGCTAGACAGAGCCAGACAGGACTGAGGGCGGAGCTTGGCAGTACCGTTGCCTGATAGAAGCTGTCAGCCGCTGACAGCTTAAAACAGTGCTCGACACTCCGTGTAATTTGCATCATCAAGCTCTGACTATCCCTAGTAACAGTGTGACTTGTGGCATTGAGAGACAGGGGACTGCATCCACACATCCGGGTGAGTTAGGTGTGGACAGATCTGCCACGAGTGCCATAGTTGTGCGGAGTTTCCTTCCTTCTTACCTTCTGGCACGTAGATTGCGTAAAGGACGTATACTTAGCAGGTAAGTCTGCTTCTTAGGTGTGAATACGGTATAGTGTCGGCATCTATGGTTTAATTGTCCAGACATACATTCGCTATTTGGCCACTCCTACTCAGGGGGACGGAGCTCCAACAGCCACGGGCTACCGTAAGGTTTCACTCTCGCACTTATGGAAATTTCCAGAAATCTGGACGGGTAGAGAGGGACAGGGAACACGTCTGCTGTAAACGGAGGGAAAGTCCAACTCCTCGCAGCCTGTCATCGGACCGGATTCATTATTAGGGATGGAAGAGGACTTTCACATGTGACGCCCCACGTTTTAATTTCCGCATGGCTACGCCCCGCCGTAGAGGCCATGCTGACTATGTGCTGGGGGTGGGGAGAGGAGGTGCGGACACAGATCCATCGGTTCAGTTAAGGTAGGGTTCCGGACACTTAAGTGCCCCCCGAACCCCCCCGTGCTTACTGACAGAGCCCAGAGATCAGAATCACGTTTCTAGCGCTTCCTTTTCCGGTTTCTTAGTACACAGCGATCATTGTTATCCTGGCTGCACTTACTCCAATGCCGTGCTCACAGACAGATAGATTTATATGAAGCAGTACAGATCCTTCTCCGTAATGCTGCTTTCCTCTGGTGTCCGGACACTTCCCTTGATGGTTGCTGCATATTTTATAAAGGAGAACAGACCTCAGTTTAGTTATAATTAAAGCATCCTGAGTACACATATTGTTACAGAGAGGCTTTGGTCTCAGCTACGGGGGAGTGAGTTTACCTCAGTATCCCTATAGTGTAAGAGAAACCGCTTAGATGCTGGACGATGGCACAAGCTTCACCCTCCATACATCCCTGATAACATTCAGCAGCATCAGGACAATCACTGTATATCCACATCTGCTGCCGGCCCTCTGACTCTTCAGATGCTTGTGGGAATTTAGCGATACTGAGGTCATGTGACCCATTTGCACACATGCTGCATTTTGTGCAGCGTAAGGGAGGGGGGTAGCTTCCCCTCACCCACAGAGAAAACTGGATCAAGTGGGAATCCTGTCTCGGAATCCGGTCATGTGTCAGCTTTGGGATCATTTGGCCAGATCCAGAATTAAGACCGACAGGCGATTTACGGAAGGTGCGTCCGTAGTCACCTGTCACTTCGAGCTGCGCACACAGTAAGAGGACTTCCGCATCAGCAGACTGATGCTGCGTTCTGATGCGGTAACCTTTTTCCGTGTGCGGGGTGGGCTCACTCAAGCTGCGTACAAGATGGCGGGATCCGGAATGCAGATCATGCACTAAGGGCTTGGCTACATATGATCCTGCATTCCGTAACCTGGGCCTTCCGCATCGGAACATTTAAGGTAGGGTTCTGGATGCGGAAGGCCCATACCTGCAAGGAGAGAGCAGGGAGATCTGGATCTCAGCCTCTGATGCCGTGGCTAACATACGGAATGTAGCCTTAATTCTGGATCCGGTCCATGGATACTAAATGAAAAGCAGTATCTATCTGAGTGCATCTAACATCTTCCCAAGAGAGGAATCCTGGAGAGTGTGTTGGAAAGCTCTGGGTCTAACAAGATTACATTCAACAAGAGACAAGAGCGAACCGCTAGAAACAATAGAAGGGCGATACGGAAAAATATGTGATGCAGGCATCTGTACTATTACATGACGCTAGAGATGAAAAAGACAGGCTAGTGACTGGGGTCCGGATTCACAGTTACTGTGTACCCGGACCTGGATGAGAGGGAACTGTGCCTGAAATAAGAGGAATAATAGATGTGACATAGAGCCAGCAATCCTCTGATTTGAATATGAAGCTCGTATGGAGAATTGGCCATTGTCCAGTGTGACCTTTTTGCATGAGTATACAACGTACAGGAACATGACAGTGTGGCCTGTCTGCATGTACTGTAACTTTACACCTCACGCCTTCCTGATACACTAAAGGAGAGAAAATCCTTTGATGTCAGTTCCCTTTTCCCTTATTTAAATGATAGAAAGGGCTTTTCCTTATCCCGCCCCTACCGACTATTGCAACGGTGCCCCCATCGTGTCTCTCCAGCCAATGCGTCGCATGGGGAAGTCTTTATAATAAAGATTATGGCGTCAGGGGCCACCATCAGGGGGGAGGGGCAGCCAGGACTACTGTCCTCGGCCCGTGGGCCAGCTGTTAACGTAGCTCTGCAGGGCTCTGTCCCATGTGATGTCACCGATGACATCACATAAAGGGTGGAGCCTATGGATGTGTCTGATGGCGGCTCTGTATGGCGGTACAGTTCTGAGGATGATGGGTCAGATGCAGACCTATGCACGGGGGTCTGGCCGTCCACATGAACTCCCTCTGTCACTCCCCTCATACGGAGTTACGCTGCCATAACCCAACCTTAAGTATCCCATATGACCAATGATCCGCACGTAACTTTTAAAACCAGCCCTCGCTGTACAAATGATATGACCCCGCCCACCTTACGGCGTTTAGAAGAGTGGAGGGGAAGGGCCACCCTGAAGGATCGCATATACGCAATCTATGTAACGAAAAGTTACGTAGATTAAGTAAAAAAGATACCACGCATACGCAGTATCAAATATCGGGAAACAGCGGACGTTTATGCAATACATCTGGTCTTCTGAATCCAGGCCTATGTTCCATACGCCTGGAGATCCGCATTGTAACATCTGCACGCACATATGCCGATGTTACCATTAGGCTTACTTATGAAACAGGCTTGCGGATTAAGCCTGGCGCCTGGGGGTCTGAAACTGGTCCGATAAGTAGATATTAATGAAAAGAATAAAAAGTGGCTGGAGGCCACGTATTTACAAATGCGTGTAATTCATTCTGCATTGTATTTTACAGAGAGAACCATTGGCGAATGTGTAATGGATGCCGGGTGTGCGCACGGGCCCTGTGGCAAACACTCTGCACATATATATATATAAAGTAAATATGCATATGAGAAAACCGGCTCTAATGCTTTTTTAAAAAAAATGTTTGGGGTGGGGGAGAGGTGCCGTGGGGAGTGGGAGGTTAGGGTCATATATATATAAAGTAAATATGCATATGAGAAAGCCGGCTCTAATGCTTTTTTAAAAAAAATGTTTGGGGTGGGGGAGAGTTGCCGTGGGGAGTGGGAGGTTAGGGTCCATGGTGCGAGGGAGGGGTGCCGCAGGGGCGTGAATCCCATGTTCAAATCCTGCACAAGTGCCCCTCGCTTCTTAAGATGCCCCTGGAGATAACGGCATAGTTAGTGACTGGGTAGTGGTAGAGAGCTGGGGCCTTTATCCGGTGCTTCTGACCTTTTGATTAATCGAATTAAGAAACCATAATTTTTGTGTAATCTTGGACCAGATCCGGCAGTGATTAAAGTGGAGATTAAGAATTGTTGGTATGAAAAAACAGAGAAATATTAGAAGTGAATTATAGCTTTTAAAGTAAATCTGTGGGAGAAGTGACAGTATTGCCCATATACCCCATATACCCCCCCCCCCGGTACCCCTCCCCCCCCCCC
>WWET01001924.1:123539-134301 GCA_011038615.1 Limnodynastes dumerilii | reverse complement strand
TTTGGCACGCCCACACGTAAGTATTTACGTTAACAATACGTGAATTCTCCATACGTTTGAAAATACGCTACGTGAATGTGCGTGTTTTCTGCGGTGCGCATGCGCAGTGCGTACAAATCTGCGAATTTACGTCTCCGCCACACGTAAATTAGCGGAAATGCGTAGTTCAGGATTGGCCCCAATGAGAGGAATAAGGGTAAAGGGAATGATGGTAATGAGAGGAATAAGGGTAACAGGGGAATGATGGTAATGGGTGGAATAAGGGTAAAAGGAGAATGATGGTAACGAGAAGAATAAGGGTAAAGGAAATTATGGTAATGAGAAGAATAAGGGTAACAGGGGAATGATGGTAATGAGAAGAATAAGGGTAACAGGAGAATGATGGTATTGAGAAGAATAAGGGTAACAGGGGAATGATGGCAATGGGGTAGATCCTGAACTACGTGTGTGCGTATGTATTTTAGCGGTGCGTATTTTCGTACACGTAAGGTCAATACACTCCCCACGGCACACCCCTTGCACGGACGTATTTTCTCAAATTACGCGACCCAAACCCTACCTTAACTTTTCCTAACGTAACAGAATACGTCCGCTAACGGGCGTACAGACTACGCGAACGTACGCAGCTTAGCACGCCCATACTGTACACTTTAAATACCACCCCCCGCCTACTTCACGTAAAACGCACGTATTGGTCACTAACGTAAATTTGGCACGCCCACACGTAAGTATTTACGTTAGCAATACGTGAATTCTCCATACGTTTGAAAATACGCTACGTGAATGTGCATTTTTTCTGCGGTGCGCATGCGCAGTGCGTACTAATCTGCGAATTCACGTGTCCACCACATGTAAATTCGCGGAAATGCATAGTTCAGGATCTGCCCCATTGTTGTGTTTATGTTTTTTTTTGTAAAATGTTGCGTCTCTCATTTATATAACAAATTGTCCTCAGGCTAAATTTATTGGTTATTAAAAGAGCTTTCTATGCAATTGAAGGACGCAGCCCAGACCTCATATATTGATTAATACTTAAATTAAAACTGTACTACAATGTGTATTTATCGATGAAGGGAGAGTTTTGAAAGAAGTTCTATAAGAATATATCAGTAAATGTAGGTTGAGAAAACAGTAAAACTTTATGCAACTATCATAAAATTTATGTTCCATTTTTGTATTTTGTAGTTTTTTAACATTATTGATGTTCCAACATTAAATTTGATGAGCATAAAAATTCTAGAGGCATAATCAATTGTTGGCTTTGAAAACAACCCTAGTCTGAAATACAAGTTTTAATTTCAAGATGTATAAATAAGATGCATTCTCATGATAGTTTTGCTCTAATTAAAAAATAAAATTCAGTTTAGAGATTTAAAGTTCCTCTATATCAGGGGGTCTCCACCAGTGGTGATACTGGGTGTGATAACAGTATGAATACATGGCATTTGATGCAAAGATTGCAGGAGACCAATATAAGAAGTAGAGGTTTATTGCAGGCAGCAGTATAACAGAATAGATATGATATATAGAAATAACAAAGAGTGCCTATACAGTGTAACAGATTCCAGGTAAATACACAGGTGAGAGATAACAGATGTCAGGTAGGGTATACAGGTAAGAAATAACAGACCACAGACCAAGTACACAGGGATGAGAAAACAGATGTTAGGCAAGTTATACAGATTATAGACACAGGTACAAAGGACAAAGATCAATAACATAAATACAGACAATGCAGACAATCGGAGGTAGCAGAGACCAGCAACCTAACACACAGCAACAGGAAGCAGGAAATAATGAACCACACACCTAGCTCTGGAATGATGGGATAGATAAAACCAGAGCACAGGTGTGGGATAATGAGCACATTACATGATTAGTCACAAAGAGTGTTCAACAGCAGCCTCTAGGGGCAGATAATAGAAATGTCCACAATAGGAATTACTGGTCCAGGTCTGCCCCTAAAGGCAAAACAGGATACAGCAGTCCAGGATGTAACAACCAGATAGCATAGGGCATATTTAATAAAGTATCTTGGGGGTTGAATGAATTAGGTAGAAAATATATCTCAAAACCATTACAAAATATGTAATGGAAAAAAAAATGTGTGTGTGTGTATATGTATGTCTATGTGTGTATATGTATGTCTATGAGTGTATATATATGTCTATGTGATCTACAAAGTGGGACTTGACCTGATTCCATAGTGGGTAACTGGTATTCCCTGAAAAAAGGTTGAGAACCGCTGTTTTATATTAATCCTGTTTTTATTACTGTATAATAAAGATCTGATCCCCCACCCAATGGGGTCACTACAATAGGAGAAGTGTGTAACTACCATGGAGCCTGAAAATGAAGTGGAAGGGCCCCAAAAGGGCCCCTCTTTTAAAAGACTGCAACCTGGGGTGAGAGGCTTCTGGGGGGGAATGCATCGCATCTGGACCCAATGCAGCCTGTGCCCTAGTGCTGTTGGGACACAGACCGCTGCCGTTAAATTTTAATTTGCCATTAACAGGAGGCTACCTAGAGTAAGTCTGGGAGGTGCCTATAATAAGCCTAGAGGGGGGTTACCAGCCCCGCCCTGCCCCAACCATGGAGAACAGTGGCTCCGCCTCCACCACTAGTCACACCAACCATAGTCTGCACCAGAGCCCAGTCCTAGCGCCATATTTACTAAGCTGTGGGTTTGGAGAAGTGGATGTGTTGCCCATGGCAACCAATTAGATTATAGCTGACATTATCTAGTATGTAATAGAAAAGTGAGAGCTAGAATCTGATTGGTTGCCATAGGCAACATCTCCACTTTTCCAAACCCGCAGCTTAGTAAATCTGGCCCCTAATGTCTTTACAGAAAGATAAAACAGTTTCATGCCGTTTAAATTACAGCCCAATTAGTTTCTACCCGGTCATTGCCACCGGCAGCATTATTACTTACCAAATAATGATTACATGTATGTAAAGCAATGTAATGACCTGTGGACCCTAATAATGGATAACTAGGTTTTACTGCCTAGGAGCAAAGACTAGTAACAAAGGTTACATTGTTGCTTTACAGTTAACAGGTTTTTCCAGAGAGGCCAAAGAAAGTTATGTGAGAGGAATATGTTTACATATTGAATCTGGAGAATAGAAATTCTTTATATTAGCTATGAATAGTTATATTGGACATAAGTATATTAGTCATTAGTAGTTATTCTGCCCCAAATCTCAAGCACTTGAGCAAATCTGTGCTACACGACCGGACCACATAACGACCCATACAGACTAAAGAGCAACGAGACAACTGGGGGAGGGAGGGGCTGAGATCAGATATTGGAGTGCAGACGCTCCCTCTATGCATTCAGTGACGGATTTCAGTACTTCCTCTTGCATGAGACAGTAAACTTAAGGCTGTCGGAGATCTTTCAGTGTCAGGAGTGGTTACAGTATCTCTCCCTGATCTGTCCCTGCTCCTGTCTCTCCCTGATCTGTCTGCTTTGTCCACGCTCCTGTCTCTCCCCTGATCTGTCCGCTCTGTCCCTGCTCCTGTCTCTCCCCTGATCTTTCTGCTCTGTCCCTGTTCATGTCTCTCCCCTGATCTGTCCGTTCTGTCCCCGTTCCTATCTCTCCCCTGATCTGTCCGCTCTGTCCCTGCTCCTGTCTCTCTCCCTCATCTGTCCGCTCTGTCCCTGCTCCTGTCTCTCCCTCTGATCTATCCGCTCTGTCCCTGCTCCTGTCTCTCCCCTGATCTGTCCACTCTGTCCCTGCTCCTGTCTCTCCCTGATCTTTCTGCTCTGTCCCTGCTCCTGACTCTCTCTCTGATCTTTCTGCTCTGTCCATGATGCTCTTGGCTCCCTTCCGTCCGGTCAGTTGCACAATTCTCTCTCAATGTCTCTTCTCCCGTGATCGCTGTTAGGCCTGAATCGGAGGTAATTAGTTACTTATACGCAAGATACGCATTGGAACACAGGACGTATGGATATTGTTTCTGTATGTCCTGCAGTGCCATACGTGGGGGTGCCAGACCTCAGTGTGTAGTCTGCTCTGTCTCTGTCATGGTGCACCAGTCATCCTAGTTAAATTGTACAGTAAGGGTTGCGTTTAGCCCTTAACCCACAACTGGCTTATCCGTGTTTTACACTTACGTGTGGACAAGATAAGGCTGGATTCTGGAAATGTGTCCTTTGTTCCGTACATGAGTGGGGGAGGGTAGCGGAGCTTAGTAGCATGCAAACATACAGAACCACTCCGTACGTTCACAATCTTCTATTAGTTCAGGGTCCGGTCCAGGATTAGTCATTAGGGTAAGAGTTAGGGTTAAAACGGGTTCACACTGTGACTTTTTCAGCAGATAATCTTTCCAACCACACAATCATAAGACCGTTTCACCAGATATCTTACCAGTGTGTACTGTCCACAGATGCTCAAAAACCTTTTAAACCATCTGTGATATTTAGAATTAATTTTTTGGAGCTCTGTGGGCACAGTAAACGCTTGCAAAAAGTAAAAGATATCTTTCCATTGATCTAGAATATTAGAAGCTCCAAAAGATCAAATCAAAAGATTACAGATGATTTCAAAAGATATTTTGAGCATCTGTGGACAGTACACACTGGTAAGATATCTGCTGAAACGATCTTTTCATTCTGTGATCGGGAAGATTATCTGCTGAAAGTCCCAGTGTGTACCCTGCTTAACACAGCAATTGTTGGAATACTCTAGTGAGGTGTCACGTTAATGACCCTGTCAGATAGAAAAATACTGATCAGCTAACCCTGTCAGCATTTTAATGCCGTCATTCTGAACATCGCTGTGACATATTACACCTGTATGCATAGTGCGACCTAGCGCTTGTATATCTTCCCATATGCTTTAGTTGGGATGTGATTCCTTCACAATCGGAAGTCAGGATTCGTCCCTTTATTTAATATCAGTATGTTACAATAATGTGTCTTTTGTTTGTGATGTGTTGTGTTTATAATATGAGTCACTAAATGTCTTTATTTATGTATGATAATATCCATTTAGCTTGCACCTACAGTCTTAATTAAATCCCCAGTTTCCTGATTCTCTTTTGTCTGTCTGGCAATATCTGTGTCCCTCCGATGCCTGTAAATGTAACATAACAGGAACACGATGAAATGCTCATATTATTGCCGTGTTAACAGGCAAGCAGAGCTGCAAGAAACCGGGCCACGCCGCTGTAGATGTAAAGGAGACACGAGCCTACTTGTGCGGTTAGTATGTATGTATATGTGGGTGGTGAGAAATGGAGGAGTCACTACAGCTAAACATAGCTACAGAGAGGCTAGGTCAGGGTATGGCTCTTTCCTGCCAGCAAATTGCCAGCTGCTGATTAGAAGTAATGTTTACCTTAATGTTGTAGTCATGTCAGCTTTAACGACGACAATATCCACCCATCTAGTAACAAGATAATAAGTCTGCAACATACATCATCAAAGACAGGCTAGAAGCTTTGTGGCTATACCAGGCTCACAAAGCCATCTGCATTCCTGTTACCGCAAAGCAGAAAACCAGTTTACTGAACAACTACAGCCAACTGTGCACAAGCAGGTTTCCAGGGCAGAAATCATCACAATACAGATGAACTATACACAAATACACAGAATAAACGGATGAACGCCTTCCAGCGATCCCAATAAAATAAATAACTGTTATAAAGTAGATTGTAGCCGCTATGATTGGGTGTTGTAACGTGTAGAGAGGAAGGGGTGAGAGACCATATTGGGCTACTGCAATGGTCAAGAAGAGAGAATCACAAGTGATCGAAACTCTAATACCCCTTTCACATCACCATGAAATACCCGGGATTTTCGCCAAAAACCCGGGTCTCGGCAAAATCCCGGGTATTTGGTGGAGATGCGAAAGAGGCACTTCCGGTGGACCCGCGTCGGAAGACCCAGGAATTCAACCCGGGTAAAAAGAAGGGTTATTCCCAGGTCCGACATGGGTAGGGGGTGCAGTGTCAAAGGTGCTACCCGGGTTTTTCAACCCGGGTTGCACCTAACGCACTTGATTGGTGCAATTTTTTTTACTGTTGCCCTGGCAACAAGTGTTGCCAGAGCAACGGTAAACAAATTACGTTGTCTGATGACGACAGGGCAGACCCGGGTCTCTGAATTTCCCGGGTCTGTCCTGCAGTGTGAAACGGGGTCTGTGACCCTGGGATCCTCTGCTGCCCTGGCAATATCCCGGGTCTGTGAACCCAGGATATTGCCGGGGTGGTCATCTGAAAGGGGTATTAGATACTGAGAAATTTTTATGAAAGGCTGTTTCACTGGTTATAGAACCGTATTCACAGATCCGTTTTCACGTGGAGTTCTGTGCGTATTTTAGGTAAGTTTTAACTGCACATGCGCAGTAACTTTAATTATGTAAGTTACGTTAAATATACGCATGTAAGTGCCTAACAGATGGACTTGTGAATCGCACTTGGTAAAATACGTGCGGATGGGCGGGGTTGGGGACGTGAAAATTTACATGAAAGTGGGTGGGGCATTTACATGAAAGCACGAGGGTGCGGTTATTAAGAATCGCACGCACGGCATACATATACGCATGTAAGTATACACATAAAGAACAGAATGGTCTATGCACTAGTAAGTCCATGACAGCACGGCTGTGAGAGGGGAGTGTCGGGGGTCTTGGCTTGAGACGTGCGTGCATAGAATTGCGTACTTGGATCTGTGAATACGGTCCACACATATTAGATTTGAGGAGGGGGGGGGGAGTTCCACAGGGGTGTAACTACAGGCGGTGCATGGGATGCGGCTGCTACAGGCTCAGGGTCCACAGGGTCTGTGGTAGCCACTCCCCCTGCGCTGTAAGTAAGTTGTCAGTGGCTGACAGCATAAAACAGCGCTCGACCCTCCATGTATGTACTGTTTAAACTTACATTGCGAGCGACACAACTAAAATAATTAAAAAAACACAAACAACAAAAACCTTCAAAATATCTCAAACTAAAATAGGTAAAAAAAAACAACGTTGTACTTGACTGAAAATATGCTACAATCCGGTAGCTTGGAGTGCCGGGCGCTGGCGTAAACTGGCAGCCTCTGACAGCCCTCCCTCCTATAAGGCCCAGGTCTGTCCCTGAGTTTAGTGCTCAGTGGTGGACAGTGTCCCAGTCATGTGGCTAACATTCCAGATAGACTTAATTCTCTAGTGGCAAAAGATGAATTATGATCTGACTTTATAGTTGCTAATGTAGATTACAGATCCAATTCCATTAATGAATGTACAATTCATACTCTGTTTAAGTGGCTTATGCAGGCCTGGCAAACCTATTGGCTCTCCAGATGTTCTGATAAAACTCCCAGAATGCTTTGTCAGGTGTCCGCCAATATTATGCAGTTAAAGCATGCTGGGACTTGTAGTTTCATAGCACCTGGAGAGCCACAGGTCAGCAACACCTGGGTAGTGTATAACACGACCCTCTTTGTGGTGGACAATACTATCAGGAACTTCATTCTGGTAATAGAATAAGAAACTGAATCCAAAGATGTGGGACCGGATTCATAACTACGTGTATTGGTAAAAACGTGCTGCGCTAATCGTGTAGTAAATATGTTACGCTATCTATGTAACGAAACGCTTCATAGATAGCATAAAACATTTACTACGTGTGCGCATTAGCGCAGCACCTAGAAATCGGTACGTAACTTACCAATACACGTGGTTGTGAATCTGGTCCGTGATTTTTTTTAGCAGCTAGAAATCGGAACAGGATGCGTGGGGTTCCGCTATCAAAAGACCCAGACATTTTCGGGACCCATGCCATCCCTTAAGTTTTACGACTAAAATGGCGGCGGGTTGGATGTCTGGACACAGTCTGTTAGCGCACCTTTACTGAACATTGTAATACTACTGTAATTCCTGCCCACTGGCCAAGACAACCCAGCTCTCCCTGTTGGAAGCATCATTTGACGGAAATTTAATCACATGCATAGAATACAAACATACAAAATACGAACTGATTACATGGAAACAGAGGGGAATTTCTAAGGTCTGGATCCAGTCCAGTATAGTATATGCTGTTGGATGGTTTGTGTACAATACGAATTGGTTGGCAAATAAATGACTTCAGGACCAATGTACAATACTGAACCCCTCTTCACGTGGTTAGAAATACTTACCTTGTGTTACTTATTATACAGCAGGGAGAATTAAAAGACTTCACAATAGAAGAAGATATTGGCCCTGATTCAGAGATTGAAAATAAGAACTTAAAGTTACACCTGGGATAAACCATGTTGATTTCCGGGGAGTCAAATTTCATTTGTTGCAACAGTATTATAGTTAAAAGGTGATGTTTCCCAGCTCAAGTCTAATTAGCAGTTTAAAAGTGAAGCTGATCAGGTATCTGTGTGCAATAAGTAACAGCAAAGCATTCTCCCTGCATGCATAGAATAAAATGAACTTGACTCCCCCTGAAATCAACATGGTTTAGCCCAGGTGTAACTTTAAGTTCTTATTTTCAGCCTCTGAATCAGGCCCATTATGTGTGCCATAAGAGACAATAAATAAATCTACAGAGTTTATTGAAAGGATTGGAGGAAAAAGAGTGAGAGAGTTTTCATTGTATCATATTTACTCACAGGTTTTAGTTGAGGTTTTAAAAAAAGCTGCAATCTATTTTTACACCTGACTCAATCAATGATTATAAAGCTTCTTTACAGAAACATGGATTTACACAAGGTACGCATGGACGCTGTCATGATAGCTCACATTCTAAAGGGCCAAGGTACATTGGAAACAACATTATTGCGAGATTATCTAGCATATGTTTAGCCACAATGACTGATAAGCCTTTAAAAGCCGCTAGGTGAATAGTTAAAGCGTAGAAAGTTTGGAAAAAAGAGGTACGTGCCTTAAAGGTGTATTATACAGAAAGGCACTTGTTGTACACCTTTTTGTAGAGCTAATTTTGCAGAATAGAACAAATGATTCCATTTAACCTGAGTTTCTTTGTTCAATATGGTTCTTTATAGGTGGATCTTATGAAGGACAGTGAGTGGATGATTGCACAATCTAGCATGTTATCAGAAGGAATTTCCTGACAGTCCTGGGCAGAAAGCTACTGATTTGGTTTATTGTGTTATATGTGTACACACCCAGCAAACTGGGTCCATTATGGCTGCATCTGTGGGCAAGCATTCCTACTTAGAGCAGAAGCAGCCATTTTGTGCACTGAATCGGTAACCATAGAAACCAGTCTCATTTTAGGGTTCTAACCTGTTGCGGAGAATGGGTGCAAACCAGGAGGCACTTATAGTGTAGTAAGTTGGGTTAAAGGGAATATCCAAACACCGGACAGAATGGCATATAAAGGGTGCATGTGTACTAGATTTCCAGTCAAATGAAGCCTTTCTAGGTATCTTTTTTTTATGTCCTAAGATCTCATCCCACTTCTCATCATGGGGAAACGAAGGAAATCATATACAAAACATATTTTAAAAAAACACAATCTGCTATAGTATTTCCAAGTTTTAACAAAATTTATTAAGACAATAAAATATGTGTACAGTTAAAATAGCAAAATAAAGCGTATCTAGAGATCTTTGTTGCAAGACCACACTGCTTGATCAACAGTACCAGCGCGTTTCGTACATTGGTTTAACCTCAGGCCATTAGGGAGGAAAGGTAACAGTAATAAGGTTAAAAAGATTCATTTCCTGTGGGCTATTGTGTATTCTGCTTCTATTGTGGATATCCTGTACTTCAAACTTAAATACTGAAATATTCAGACAGGTAAAAGGACTGCAGATGTAGCGATAAAAGGTAAGGTGTTTTTATGCAGCAGAAAAAATCTGTGACAATATGAAATGCTTATCTAACATGCCCACATATAGGGCAAATGCCCCACACATAAGATATCTGACCTGAGAAACGATAGTCGGGAATTTCGAAAGATGCGATTGTCTGCTGCCAGGGGCGGTCCTAGCTTTTACGTGGCCCTAGGCGACACAGCGCACAATCCCCCCCGCCCCAGAAAAAAAACTTGGAATGACACATTTACGTTTTTTAATTTTATTTTTATTTACTTTTGTCACCCGCCACTGGCCGCTAGGCTTTCATGTGTGAAGTAAAGGCCCCGCGCAGGGCCGCAGCAGCCAGCACAGTGCCGCCGGGTTCATCATCATAACTGTATTGTCACATACACAGTGCCTGGACCGCTCCGTCCAGGCACTGTGTATGCGTTGCTATGACAACACAGCGCCGTTTCCACGCTCCGGGGGAAGTTGGGACAAGTGCGTGGGGGCATGTAGATTAGCTGGGGAGGGTTGAGGGAACCATTCTCAGTGCGTATTTTCCTTCTTAACAAGAAATTAGCAAGGTTAGTTAAGGTAAATGGCATTGGGCACCTAAAAACAGAGGCGGATGGGGGGAAGGGTATCCGCATCTCCGGATTTCACACCTAAGTGTGAATCCGGTGTTTAGTCATTACACTATACCATTATCATTAGTTTAAAGAGTATGGGTTGTATCCACACTTGCGTACGTCAGGCCACTAATGCATGCAAAGTGCGAAAGTGGCCTAATGAGACTGGAAAAACTAGCGTACTAATCATTTTTCTAGGAAATGGGCTGTGCTTCCCCTCCGCCTGCAAAAGTGGGGGCGGAAGCATTCCAATTGTATTATGTGGGAGGGGTATCAACGGTCGTACAGACTGCTGATCCGCACACTTTACTTAAGGAAAGCAGAAGGAGGCTAAAAAGGTTATCAGAGCAGCAAAGGCACAAACTGAAGAAAAACTGG
>WWET01001924.1:100725-121874 GCA_011038615.1 Limnodynastes dumerilii | reverse complement strand
GTAATAGAACACGAGGGCATGAATATAAACTGGAGGGTGGTAGATTCAAAGGAAATGTGCGGAAAAATTACTTCACTGAAAGGGTGATAGATAAGTGGAATATTCTCCCATCTGAGGTGGTTGATGCCAGTACAGTAGAACAATTTAAACATGCTTGGGTTAAATATAAGGGTATCCTAAATTGTAAACCAAATTGAGGGTAAATAGGGTCTAGGGTCAGTATAGTTTTCAATAAACAAATGGGCAGACTAGATGGGCCATGTGGCTCTTATCTGCCGTCACTTTCTATGTTTCTATGTAAGGAAGGCTTATGGCAACATAAGCCATAAATCCCGCACGAGAGAAGGGAGTGACCTGGGCTGTTCACTCCCCTCTATGTCGGACAGGAGTCTGGATTCGGTCCTATTTTACTAAGTATAGGAAAGAATGTTAACAAACGACTAATAAACAATGATCAATATGAAGTTATGACTATTAAGAACAATAACTGGGCACAGGGAAAACCGGTGACAAAGTCCATGACATAATCATGCGAAAAAATGAGTTTGGGAGTAAGTGTAAAACAAGTGCACAGCTCGGCTGAACCATTTTGCAGGGGAGCCAATTAGATTGAAATTTTTTAAATGCAGGAAAAATTCTTTACTTTTGAACTCAAATACTGCATAGGCTGCAGGGTTCATCTCTAAAACAGTATTGAGCTAAGAAACTTTACCTCTCAAATATCATTCTGCTTTCACAATTTATATTTGCCTCCTCTTGCAGGTCAGTATGGTATTGTTAGGTCTACACCTGTACCTAAAAAAAAGGTATAAGTGCAGCTCCGAATCAACCCCTTATTAAAGAATACAAAATCTTATATATTCAGCAATGGATTTACATTTACAGCATAAACTAGAATAAAAGTACCGAAAAGAACATTGAAAATAATAATATATAATAATATTGGGCCGGATCCTGAAAGATAATGTCACCTTTCGTTAAGTGGCGCATGTTCAAGCTCCGTATTACCAGGATGGATCTGTAGCCTCGCAATCAATTCCGTCCGTAACGTAGCGTAATTGTGAACGTATGGTCCATTTACGTATATGTCACGTAAATACTTACGTGTGGGCGTGCCAATTTTACGTGCCTCCAAAATACATCTGAAACACGTTAAGTAGGCGGGGGTTTGTATTTAAAGTGTACAGTATGGGCGTGCTTAGCTACGTAAATTCGTGTTGCCCATACGTACGTGTGCGGATCACTGCGGTTACGTTGACAAAAGTTTAAGGTGTGTGCCAAGGGGAGTGTATAGAAGGTACGCACACGAAAATACGCTACGCGAATAAACGTACGGCAAACGTAGTTCTGGATCTACCCCAATGTAATAACGGACTGAATCCAAAGATCTGATTGTAATGCAACTGGATTCTTAGTAATGTATACGCAGTGTTCCGCAATCACAGCTTTAATATCCATGTATCCAACTGATAACCACAGATTCCCGAAAGTCAGAGCCTACAGAACGCAAAATAGGCCAAGACTGTAACTGATCACTAGCAAAAAGCAGATTCCAGGATCCAACTTAATAAGATTTAAATAAATGAAATGAATCAGTTATAACAAAAAGGGAGTTATTGTTTACACAATGATTTACTTAAATAGCTTCCCCAAAGGGTAACAACCCCAAGTCAATGTGTGCCTTTAATGTGCCCAGGAAGGTTCTAATGAATTGAGAGAGGTCACTTGCTCGAGTCACCGGATCTCCAGTGCTTAGGTTTGGTTACAGTTTAGTTTTACAGCATCCAATGTGTTCATTAGCTCAGAGGGAGAGGGCAAAGTGCATCCTGATACCTGTCCATTCCATGACAGACAGCGAAGCTCCAAGAAGCATTGATCCTAGTCTTGATCTGGTGTTCATCTATCACTTAACAACCGCTAAGCATAAAAACCCTGCTTGGTTTCATAAAATAGCATTTTTGTTTTATCTACAGCCCCTCAAGCTCAGTTGCTCTTGTAAGTCATGTCCATTATTTAATAGTCCCCTGCAATATATTTCATGGTTGCATATGCCATATTAGTAACCAGTTATCGACAGATCATCAGCAGTGTTATTAAAGGTCTGTCAAACAATTTAGCATTGTGTAAGGCAGATAAAACACTGTAGGGCTTTGGCTGGCTGGAATGTGATGTGGCTGAAAGCAAACTGCAGCAAGAGAGGTCACCATGGTCTCATTGCCAGTGTTGCCAGAGTGCCCAGGTGCCACTGCAGGCAAGCTTCAGACTTTTACCCTCCCTCTCTAAAGACATATCCGTCTTTGGTGCTGTCACTGATACACATGATAGACGGTTACGCAGAGTCTGAAGCAACTAGCAACCCGCTCTGTCATAAGTTACAGTCAAGAGGAGGCAGCTGGAGATCTAGTTACCTATGACAGAATAGGTTTCTGGTACCTTTTGACAGTCTCCATCTGTCAGCCCTAAGTTTTAATAGCTGCATGTGGAGGGACAGCTGAAATGTTTGCTAGACATAGTCTGTCTACAATGTACACCAGAGCTGGTGCTGCTGCACTGGGGTGTGGGTCCCCGCTAGGAGCTGCCCTGCTTCGATAGGGTTGTTTTCTCCCAGTCAGTTTTGAACTGGCTGGGATATCGATTGCTTATGCCTTGATGAGGCATAGTAATCGATCCCCGGAGCACCCAACCCTTCCCCTAATTCTGACCCTAACCCTCCCTTCCCCCCCAGCCTGACCCTAACACTCCCTTCTCTATAGCCTAACCCTAAGACCCTCCCGTCCCTTTCTAAGAGCCTAACCCTAACCTCCCCGGAACACTAAAACTCACCTCTCCGGAGCCGTCAGCAGCGGGTCTGCGCCAGGTGTGCCGGATCCGGCGAAAATTAATGGGCGAGTATCAGATCCGCATGCTCACGCATTCATAAAAAAGAAATCTAAAATGACCGCCATTCAAAATAGAGACAGCTGAAAAGGAACCATCAGAGCGGGGACTTACACCGCCTGCGTTGTATACTGGGAGGTTTTTGCCTATACTAGTCACAGTCCACAACACATCATTACATATATTTTATAAGAGCAGTGCAAATACCACCACCGGATACAGAGAGCATCATGTGGACCTCCACTCTATAGTGACAGCATCGCAGTGACCACCACTCGATACGGAGAGCATCATGTGGACCTCCGCTCTACAGTGACAGCCTTGCAGTGACCACCACCCGATACAGAGAGCATCATGCGGACCTCCACTCTATAGTGACAGCATCGCAGTGACCACCACCCGATACAGAGAGCATCATGCGGACCTCCACTCTATAGTGACAGCGGGCCGTATTCAGAGATCCGTGTTTAGATCAAGACGCTAATATATGCCCGGACGGAGGAAGGAACACCTACCAAAACCCCAGTCACTGCCCTTGCTAATCTGTGCTCTCGGACACTTACGCCTCCGTAAACCAGCTGTAACTTTCCGTGTGCTATTCCGTGCATATATGTCCTCTGTCCGTGCGTTCCCTTCATTTAAATGCCTCCCCCCGCCCATTTCTATGTAAATTCTTCCGTGCGTATTTTTACGTTGCAGATCCGGACGTATGTAACACCATGCGATTCACAAGTCCGTCCGTGAGGCACTTCCGTGCGTATAGTCTACGTGAACTCCGTAAGAAAAGTTATTAGCATGCGCAGTTTAAACGTGCCTAAAAATGCGCACAGAACTGCCCGAAAAAACGGATCTCTGAATACAGCCCAGCATTGACAGCATTAGAGTGCGCGCCACCCATTACTGCTACTGGCCTACTAGGAAAAGTCACTGTAAAGCTGTAAATAATTTGAAACAATATTAATCAAAAATTCAAAGCTCTGATCAAGTTCATGATACTTCTGCACACCCCACTCAGCAGATCCGGGATATTCGTCTCATAACGGCCTGTTTTAACCAAAATCTGAATACCACAAAGGTGGAACTAAAGCAGAAAATGGAAAAATAACTGCTTGAAGCTAAAAACAACCTACATTGTGACATTGGACCAGATCCAGAGCGTAACTATGAATGAAGGGGCATGACAGACATACGACACCCGTAATAACGCTTCTGAGGCGGGGGGAGGCATTTATATCATAGTGTGGGCGTGGCTTAGACACCTATGTACGTGAAGCCTGTATGTACGTCAGTAGTTGCGCTTTGAAAAGTTACGGTAGGGTTTGGAAAGCGTAAAATGGCAAAAGTACGTACGACTGAGAGGAGGACCTAGGGGTCTGCATGGTAAATACGCTACATGTTGAAATGTAATGGGAACGTAGGTCTGGATCTGGGCCAATGTTTGATCCGGAAAATTAGATGTTTTAAAAGCTACAAACGATGGGCCAGATCCAGAACAACGCTTGTGAGCGAATTTACGCGTAGCGGAGACGTAAAATCGCTTTTACGCACCATAGAAAATACGCTCAGTAACGGTGCGTAATTGTGAACGTATGGGCCATTAACATATGTGTCACGTAAATACTTTACTTGTGGGCGTGCCAATTTTACGTGAGTCCAAAATACGTTAAGTAGGCGGGGGTTTATATTTAAAGTGTATGTGTTGCCCATACGTACGTGTGCGAATCACTGCGGTTACGTTGCCAAAAGCTAAGGTAGGGTTTGAAAAGCGTATCTTGACAAAATACGTACGTTCAAGGGGTGTGTCTAGGGGAGTGTATAGAAGGTACGCACGCGTAAATACGCTCCGCGAGGAAACGTACAGCAAACGTAGTTCTGCTCCTACCCCCATGTTCTGTACTTTGCAACAGTTCAGCAAGAGAACAGACTCACACGATATCGTTCCAAACACTTGTTTATTGTGTGATTAGAGCAATAATCGTTAGAAAAACTTGCATTGTGTGCCCAGCTTAAGTCTGTTGGCCAATCCACCCCTCAGGAAAATCCCAGGATCTACAGCCTCCACTTTCTGCCAAGTCACCCAGTAAAAGATCCAGTGCAGCGCTCAGTCCTGCAGGAGACTTGCATGCGGTGGGGCTCTGCAGTCCTCAGGGTATGTGGTAGCTATAACATTCCTGGCGTATTTTTGCACTTCAGCGACGTGTAATAGGAGCACTCGTTGTGGAGTTCCAGTTGTGTGACTCATCCTTGTTTTGCACTTAAATGAAAGAATTGTGTTTTTTATTTTGTGGGACAAAATCTGTTCATTTTTTCCTCTTGAAGGCAGATTAAATATTCTAGAAAACAATCTTCCCCATGTGCTTATCATGGGATGAATTCAAGCTGTAGCATTTGTGCATTTCTAGACACACCGGAAGGGATCCAGACTTCCGATATCAATGTGTGTGGATCAGCAATTATCTGATGCATGCAGAGCTATAGCTGCAGGTCTGTTGCATCTGTGTGGGTGCTCCGCTAACCATTCCCCTTGCACCAATAGGCATTTGATTGCCTTAAGTTTTCCCACTTTTGCAAAATTGCATCAGTTTGGAAATCAGGATCAGCACGCAGTCTGTTACCACTCCTAGACAGTAAACTGTAATAAAAAGTCCTAAAAAGTTCAAAGTCCTATGTCCCTGAAGTATCATTTATCGGATCCCTAGATAAAGTGAATTGAGTTCAGATTAAGTAGCACAATTGCCTGTGCTTGCGACAGACGCAAAAACAAACTAAATATAAACCAAACACAAAAACAAGAGTAAAATCAAGTCTACCTCAACCAATAACATAAAAGTATTAACAAATGTCTCTTTAATCTTATTTCTTCCCTCTTTATGAACCCCTATCCTGCCAGTGTATGGCCATGCCGCTGCTTCTCTATACACTGTGCCCTTTCTCTTACTCTCTTTCCTCTGACGCTCTCCTATAAATGCTCCCCACTGTCCCCCAGACTCCGGCCGGCTGCTGATCTCTCTGTCATTTTCTATACATTGAGCATTTCCCCTCTAGCCTGCCTGCTGTCCTGATGTTACAGCCATCTGATTGGAATGATCCAAATGTGATTTAATTTGATGTATAACTATTTAAAATAAAGTATTTAAAACACAAAGAAAACAAATGTAACTTGCTCAGATGTAGTTTCTTTTACAATGAATAAATATCTATACATTATTGACTATATATATATATATATATATATATATATATACACACACACACACACACACCATTACAGCATATTACATAGTGTTAGTTTTATAATAAATGGCATTGGCCTTCCTCTGACGTTCATTGACGTTGAGACACCAAATGTGAACAGTTGATCTCCTACCGTAGCGACCAGGTTCAACACCTTTGGGATATAGGGATTTCTTTTTACAGTAAGTAAACCTCTGAAATGGACTCCTGATTCTGAGAGGTTGGAGAATTATGCTGCCACCACAATGATGAACTGTTTTCTTCTGGGCTTGTGGTAACACTACTGCAGCACCTCCTCGTGGGTATCCGAGTGACCAGCTCTCATGGGCAGAGGTAGGCTTAGACACGCTGGGCTCTCTTTAAAACATCTGGAATATGGATAAGTGTTTGGTGATACAGCAGTATGTACAGCAGATGCAGGTGTCTTATTGAAGCTGGAAAGATGGGTTAATAATCAACAGTACAAAAGTTTTCTTTAGCAGCACTGGGTATTTTATTAATAATAATAATAATAATAATATAAAATGTGTTTTTAGTCACTGGTGGTGTACACATCCTGTGTGCTTTTGGAAGTGAGAACATGTGGTACTGTGTCTATGCAGCCAATAGGATAGTACGGTTTAAGCAGAAAATCAATTCCAGTTTCTCTTTTTACTGCAGACCCCCGTATTTCTGAACGGTCATTCCACATTCCAATAAATTCTTCCAGTATATGAGAGACCACAGATTTTTATCTCCTATAGTGGATGCAATGGTGATAGGGGTTTCTTTGCACCAATAGAGAGTTCAATTGGCCAACATGTTTGTCAGTTTAACAGTAAAGCATTAACATACAAAACAAAACACCCCATACCAAGATACTCCGACGTCATATTGCATTGTTAGAGGACAGCCTAGAGGAGTCAAGCTCATATAAAAGTTTATATGAAAGACAGGACCACTGCACAGCTGAAATTCCTATAGAGACCCCATTCATTCTGTACAGTAAATACACTTTAACTATGTTTTTTTTTTATGATACACCTTCCATACAGACGTCTTAGGGTACATTTAATAAATATTAGCTGAGAAAAGAGTTTGTAACTGGTTATTGTAATAATAGACCTGTACACACTGTTTCAAGCATTAACGCTCACTACTGCACTAAAGCTTGGGAAACCAGTCTGAAGAACCTGACATACCAAGCCTGCTACACATTCACCTCCATCGATAGCTGTGTATTGCAGGCCTAAGGAATTTACAACACAGCGAGGTGGATATAGGTTTGCAACTATGTGGGGAAGGTGTTACCATTGTTGTACTGCAATAGTTTTACTAGGGTTGGTTTGCTCATGTTTAGTTTTTCAAAACTGAAGATATGCCGGGGGAAACACAAGATTTATAGGTAGTGATTCTGTGCATGACAAGCATGTAATTGGCGTGGCAAAGCCAAGCTACTCTCATTTACCTTCCCCTTTAAATACAATGGAAATGCTGGGTGCACTACTACAAAGTGAATAAAGTTCTCCCCTTATGAGCAATGGAGCCAGAATCAGCCCATTCCTCCTGACTGTCCCTAATGTCAATACAAAGTCCTGATGATGTCTCTGCCAAGGTGGCTGCTCCCAGGACAGAGGCCAGTCACAAATATTAACCAATGAGAATGCCATTTGTCTATGGTTGAAAGGGTGTGCCCATAAGTTCATATTAAAGCTTCATTTGCTTACCAGGCAAGGGCAAGGGTCGCTATTTTTCTCTTTTGCCCTGGCACAATTTCTACCTATGGCTCTGTACGTAGCAAAGCATGATGGGACTTGTAATTTCACAGCACCTGGAACCAGGGCCGTAACTACAAGAATGCAAGGGGTGTGACTGGTACAGAGCCCAGAGGAGAGGGGGTCCGTGGCAGCCGCTCCCATGCATTGTAAGCAAGCTGTCAGGCAAAACAGCCCTCTGCACCCCATGTATGTATAGCGCTGTAGCGCTCAGCAATCATTCATGGAGAGCCAATCACCATTTAAGCTGTCAGCCTCTACCAGGCAGCAGTCCCACCCAACTCCGCCCCCATCTCCTTGCTCTGGGGCCCGGTTCTGTCACCCTTCACCCCTGGCTCATGGCATATACACTTTAATCATGCCCAAATCTAACCTCTCCTTCTACAACAAGCCACTTAAGGGGACACTATAAAGAAAACCAACACATTACTCAACCATTATCCAACTACGAGTTACGCAATCACATCTAGATCATATGTTTGTACAGGATTTCAATCGATAAACACGTGCTTATTTCTCTAAATATCCTATAGTAAGGCATTTTCAGCCAGGAGGAACATGCGAATGGGGTTAAAACGGCCTCCTATAGTTAATTGTATGAGTAAAGTCAACAGGCCCTGTCAGAACTTTTAGATGCTTATGCAGAGATGTTTCTCTGGGGTTCTGCGGTTAAGCATGTCATCTATCAGGAGACAGACTGCAGGGATATATCACTGCTGACAAGCAGATACAGCCAGCTCTGCAGGACATGGAGGGAATGGGGGATAGAGGAAGCCTAGCTGTCAGTCCAGCCAGGTAACCAAGTATCAGTGTGATGCTGTCCTATTATTAAAAACACAGAGCAATAAATCATGGATGGTTCACGCTTAAGTTAGGTTATAAATGCATAAAAATAGTAGACAACAATGCAAACACTACAGAATTATGGATCAGGTGAAAAATATAATATACACTATACACACTATATTTTTAGGAAAGGTAGAAAGCAATACTATGGAAATGGGTATATTGTGAGCGTCCTAAAGACATTACTATTATACACCGGAAACAAATGCACTATTATCACACCTCTCCATGGGATGTTGTACATTTTACATACATAGGAGAGTGCTACACTGTACATTTTACATACATAGGAGAGTGCCACGCTATGCCCCACTGTACATTTTACATACATAGGAGAGTGCCACGTTGTGCCCCACTGTACATTTTACATACATAGGAGAGTGCCACGCTGTGCCCCACTGTACATTTTACATACATAGGAGAGTGCCACGTTGTGCCCCACTGTACATTTTACATACATAGGAGAGTGCCACTCTATGCCCCACTGTACATTTTACATACATAGGAGAGTGCCACGCTATGCCCCACTGTACATTTTGCATACATAGGAGAGTGCCACGCTGTGCCCCACTGTACATTTTACATACATAGGAGTGCCACGTTGTGCCCCACTGTACGTTTTACATACATAGGAGAGTGCCACGTTGTGCCCCACTGTACATTTTACATACATAGGAGAGTGCCACGCTATGCCCCACTGTACATTTTACATACATAGGAGTGCCACATTGTACATTTTACATACATAGGAGTGTCACATTGTACATTTTACATACATAGGAGAGTGCCACGTTGTGCCCCACTGTACGGTTTACATACATAGGAGAGTGCCACATTGTACATTTTACATACATAGGAGAGTGCCACGCTGTTGGAAACACTTCCAGATCTGTACATTAGCGGTCATAAAACACAGGCAATCTTAAATTACAGCTTTTTACGGAAGTCTGTATCCAGTCTATTATTATTATTATCAATTCAGCTTGTACATTTATGAAATAGTTTGGTACAGAATAACCTGTCATAATGCATTGTGATGAGCAGAATTTATTATGATTATTTCTCGTTATATTGTACTGTGCTGTACTATTTTATGCATGCAGATTGTTAGCACAATAGCAATAATGCAAACTGAGCTATCTTTAATAATATATCCTGCCCTGTTTGTAAATATGGCACATGTAACATGACTCTCCGGCACAAGATTGTCTTGTCACTGCAACTAAACTCTATTGTTACTGTGCCTTCAGGTGATGAGGATGAGCACAATTGAATTACTGGTGTATGGGGTTCCCTGTCCCATATGCTAACTGCTGTACACTATTATACCATACGACCATCATGCATCATTTATCAGGCTGTAGAAAACATTATCTTTGTGTGACACAAAAACAACATTATGAAGCACTATAGAAAGCGTTGCTCGTGGTCAATAGTACAAGTCAACACAAGAAAGACGAGTATTAATTATTACATTACTAATGAGGTGAATACTGGCAGCAATATTCTGCAAACACAGATGAAGTCATTTATGTTGTATACTGTGTTCATTTACATAGATCTTGTTATTACATTATTAGAGAAGAACTAAACTGCAATGTGCAGTATATATTTCATTAGGTCAGCCCTTAAAATTGGCTTTTTTTAGAGGATTTCATAGAGGTTTAAGTCATAATATTGCTGCACCTCAGGGATGCACACAGCCACCTTCTAACTATCCAGGGTGCCATTATTACTTTTACTATTATTACACAGCTGTAAGAGACACCTACATGTAATACCATGCTACCAGTCATGTTAAACAACATAAAGCAAATAAATATGACATCCACCACACAAAAAAGCTGCCTGTTGCCCATCACAAACTATTACACAGCTATAATCTTCTAATGACTAGGCTGTAACACTGCCTCTTACTGACAGCAGTGAAACAGGTGCATTAAATGATTGCATCCAACTATATAATCACAGGCTTATGTCTTGCCCCATCCTGCAGCCATTACTATAGTTTTGGTAACTATGGGGATCAGTTTCCTGATTTCTCATGAAAGAATAATATTATTTTCATTGTTTTTTCCTCCCCCTTGCAGACTGAATAGGAGATAACAAGTGTCATTCATCACCAAACATCCAATGTACTACACAGCGAGGCTGCCCCGGCTTTAGCAGCTCTGTAAACTCAAAAGTTTCAATAGAAAATATAATTATGCTCCACACTGAAGTGAACTAAATGGCTTTCCAGCCCTGAATAGACAATGTGATACAAGCTGCAGGACATTATTGCACCGTGGGTTATGGTGGGTAAGAGACGTGTATGGCATGGATATGTTACATTGGTTTATTAGTACTATTAGGTTCCAGTCCCCTCCCAACTGCTGCTGCGTTTATCAGCAACCGTTACTGCGCATGAGGCGCTGCGACCACACTGTGCATGTCTGAGTGACGCATTGCAGGTACCGAGCGACCAATCAGCGCGCACTTCCCCGCGCTCTCACTCGTCCCGTCAGCCTTTCGTGCACATCCGCCTGGTCAAGATAGTCCCCCCGCCGCCCAGCGCCCGTTCAGAACTCCGCCGCGAGCGACGCGGCACTAAAACACCACGTGCCTCCGATACCTCCCTGGGTGGTTTTGACCCCCTGCTTACCGGTCCCGACCGCCGCGCGAGCCGAAAGAAGGCGGCTCGCGCGTGCGGGGGGAAACCGCGCCATCACTTTCTTCTCCGGTGGGCGGGGCCAGCGGCTCCGCGGAGTGATCCAGGGCGGTGGGGAGGTGTTTATGAAGCGCTGTTGGCGGCGGTTGGAAATTAGTCCGAGTTGAGCTTGCGAGGGTTGAGGTTGTGACTGCTGAGCCTGGTGGAGCCCGTGCGCTAATTACATCCCTTGGAAATGGTGAGTAACGCTCGGGGGGCGACCCCCTCTGCTCTCCCGTCACCCTCCCCCTGTCTCGGGTGGATTGTATTTATGTCGGTCCCTCTGCAGGAGCCACGGGTCCCCCCGGCGAGCTGGCTGTGCGGAGCGTGGCATGTCATGGTGGCTCGCACTGTAATGGAGGGCTTATGTCGTCCTTAGCACTGGACCGGTGGCTCAGGGACACGGCTGCTGGAGGAGTGCGCAGTGACCGCTTCTATAGGCTCTGCTTGCAGCTCCTGCAGAACCTCTTGGCGGCAGACCTGTCAATCACTGTGCTGCATGAGTGACGTTTCCCAGACAAGCTGTTCTGCAGCAGCTGCGGCTTAGGCGGATGGGCAGCTCCTGAGGTCATGGCTGCATGGAGTTGATTGGCTTCTATCTGAATAATCTGGGTTTTTAGCCTCTCTAGTGGGCTGTGCTGCTTTGCTGGGTGGTCAGGTGGTTGGAGTATCCCTGTAATGTAATAGAAGGTGCCTGAAGACTCATTCATTCATAAAAGCGGCTGTAATTGGGTGTTGCACCATATGATTTAGTTTCCAAGGTGAGGCTTTTGCAGCATGCAGATCCCCCTCCCACGCCCTGCCACTGACTGACAGCCTCTTTGTATCCACAAGAGGCTCTTATGTAACGTGTAATAACCCATCTGGAGCTGGGACGTCTACCGGCCACTGCTGCTAATGCATTATGTATAGCGGACCCAGGATCGGGTCCCTGGTGATGGTGCACATGCCATGCTCTCTGCCCGTGTATCTATGTATACATCTAGCTACATAATTGCAGATTGTGTCAGAAGTGATTGGTTGGGTGCCTTGCAGGTAGGTGATTGTAACGATATGCTAGCACCATAGCGTCATGGCCAAAGTTCCGGGAGGTTAGGTGTTGCCACAAACCAGTGTACAGAGAGTTGGTCAAGACTTGTCACCCAGCTCATCGCCGCCCTGGATCAGGGTGGGTCCAGCCGCATTGTGCTGCAGTTTCCGGAAGGAAGGGCTTAAGTCCTGCCCATTTTGCCTTGAGTGGTGGGTTGTAGCTATCCCACGGGAGAGGGTTCCAGCAGTGGCATTTTGCGTGCAGGGAAGCAGACTCTTAATGCTTGCTGTGGATGCGGTCAGACATGTTAAACGGTCTCCCTGTAGTGTTTCCGGGGCTGGTTTGTAAAACCTCTGGCTGGAGACCTGAGCGAATCGCTTGGCTCTATATTTGCTGGCTTGTGGTGGTGGTGGAAGGCATATGCCTTGGAGCTCGCTGTCGTGTGGGTTTCTCGGCATCTGGCTGCTGTAACCTGTGTGGTTTGTAGTAATGGTTCCGTTATCTGAGCTCTGCCAAGGAATGTGTAAGACTTGTCAGTAACTATGGCTCTAGGCGTGGCAGGTGGAACGAGTTCTAGGTAATTAGTAGCGTCTTAGGGATAGTCTTAGAAGTTGTAGATTTTTCTTATCTACTTGAGATCAGGCCACAAACCATGCAGATGATTACACCCTGGAAGTGAGCCATTTCGGAGGGCTATGCAGCATTCATCGTGGCCCTAATAACGTTGTTGCTGGCAGGGCTGAGCCTGTGCTTGTAGCCATCTCCTGCAATGTGTGAAAGCATTTAGTGTTTTGCAGCAACATATGATCATGTAGCTTTGTTTTTAAAGCCAGATATATTCTGCGTGTGGCACAAGTCTTGCTGGTGGTCTAGGAAAAATTAAGCAAGATTTTATTTTTTGGGGTCAACAAGGAATCCAATGGAATTGGCCTGTAAGTTGCTCAAATAGTTCCTGCTGGTTGCTCAGTGCTTTTAGCTTGCACCAGGCAGTCAGTCAGCATTGGATCTGTGTTTTAGCTAGGTTTATGAATGGGGTGTTTTATTTTTGGGTGGATTGAGTGTGAACTAACCTAATTATTGACCTCATTCATCCCCTTTGCATAATAACGTTGCCTTGTGCCTGTTTAGGAAACATTAATCTGCAAAGAAATCTGATGGATATTTTAATCAGAGCAATGTCAGACCTACATTCAGTACACGTGGGAGCATTGAGCTAATGATTACTTATGGAACAACGAATTCTATCTCTTTACTTTCATGGCGGCCCAAGTGTATCAATAAATATGGGTGGTCAGGAGAGACCCTTTTACTGTTACACAAGCATTACCCATACCCGACTGACCATCTCCTGCCTCTATTCCTAATGAGTGGGTGGGAGACCCCTTGGCAGACAAGGTCATTGGTAAACCCTTTAAATGGACCATCCTAACAATTGGGGAAACCTCCTATACACACACCTCCATTATCATTATGATGCAGATTAAAAGTTGATGAATTACTGTCAGACTTTTGCAAACTTGCCATTAAGTAACTGTAAGACTGCTATAAAGATATATGGGCGGAGAGGACAATATCCATTCCCTGAGGTCTTGTTTCCCCAGATCAACAATTCTGTTACTGGCCACTGTAAATAATGAGCCGTGCTGATAATGGCGCTGTCAGTGGCCTTATGGTGCGTGTTCAATCCAGTAACTAACTGCAATGCAAGACCCTGCCTTACAGCGTGCAGCCAGTACTATAACCTGAAAGCACTGGTTGCTATGTTATCTCCCTCCTAGCAACCACTTCAGCTTGTTAACCAATCATAACAAGGTTTTACTTGGCTTTTTATCTTGGTGGATTTAAATGACTCCCTGCCAACCAAACACGACCTGGCTTTACTAGAAGCCATTAGAACAAGATTAACCTGGACGTGTCCTTGTCTGCCAGCGCTGCCTTTCCCCCAGGAGCACTCTGGTAGTAATGTGACTTCTGTCTGGAGGCTGACATGTAGTTGAGGGAGATCAGAACTTCTTTATTTCCAGCCGTCTGCATCTGATAAGAGAAGGTGTAACACAAACCCCCGTCTTCCAGGGAGCTGCATTGATGTCAGTGAGGGAGGGAAATGGAGTGAAGGCCTCTGAGGGTTTTATTTGGGCTGTTTATTTTTTGACCTTTCTTACAGAAAGTCATTACATCTGGGAGTCATTCAGTGTGTTCATGGATGGATGGGGATGGATTGGGACATCTTACTCTTGCTCCATGTCTGAGCTGTGTAACCACGGATACCATGTGACACTCCACGGATACCATGTGATTCCACAGATACCATGTGACACTTTGTATCTACATCACTAGAGGGGAAAGTTTCATTTAGAGTTGGCAGCAACATTGACTTTATCCCAAAATGTGTTGCCTCTTTCCTCCATTTATAATGTTCAGCCACAGATTTCTATCTAGGCCCTGATGTTGGATATATTTACTTGGCTGAAACTGATGGGCATATTGTGGCAGTTATTTCCATAGGGGCAATTGATCACATGTATTGCCATCGACCTCCCTACACACAATTTAATTATTGGCTGTAATAAAGGATAACCAACCTAATACCTGGACAGCCTTTCCCAATAGAACTAGGCTCCATTGCGCTTTCCTATGCCAATGTCTCCAGCTATTATACTGAAATACGAAGCGATGGGCAGTGTCCTGCCATAGAGGGGGTACAGGGGGAGGCTCCTAACGCTTTGCCAGTCAGTGAATGGCTTTGGGGAGGATAGGACTCGTGTAGGTGTATAAGGTGCTTGTTGGACACATCCCATGTAATGGCTTTAGCAGCAGAACTAAGCTTGATCCTTTGTGTCAAGTTGCCATGGCGACTAAACTTTGGCCTGGGACCCAGATTCACATGGAGTGGCAGGAAGTATAGCGGAACGATGTCCAGGCAACTTATCCATGTGACCACTTCCTCCTCCCCATCCCCCACCTTCCGGCAGCGCGATGCTGATGTCACATGACCTAAGGTCATCACATTGTCTCCCCTTAGACCAGTGGTGGCCAAGCTCGGGCCTCATGTGCTACCAACGGCCCATGTCTTCCAGGTCTCCGTGTTGGAGTGTTCATTACTGACTGATTGATTCAAAAAGATCTGCAGTTGGTAGTAATGATCTCCCCTCTGACTCTCTGAGGAGGCCCGAGCTTGGCCACCCCCTGCCTTACACTGACCTCCAGCTTGCACAGTGGAAGTAAATTACTGATAGCAGGATGTGAACTATAGATGAAATGGATATACAGATGGTGGGACAGCGTTCATAGTTATCTATATGTGCTGGTCTTTCACCTGGTTATAAAGAAACGCCTTGGCTTAATTCTGGTTGTCAGGTTCCGCTGTAGACGCTGGTATTCTGCTTTTACAGGCATCGGTCTCTCCCTCAGGAAGAGCAAAGTGGGACAAAATAGGCGGTTTCTAGGAAGAGCAATAAGTCACCTAATGGGAACAGGTCCAATTCTGAGCGCTGTGTATATACTTTACTACAATAGGGCTAAACATGGATTCCATCAACACTTATATAGTTGTCAGGAAGGATTCTGTGCCAGGCTTGTAAGTGAGTTATACCGTCATATGATGCTGGCAGAGGCCGCAGACACGATCGCAAGGCCTTGTATGCCGCTGTCTACTAATAATCTGGGTTTATGCTACGTTCTCTATAGCTTATAATGGCTCTAGTTTCCCTGTACTGTATTTGCTGTATTATAGCTAGAGACAACTAAGTTGTGTGTAACTTGAAGATTTGGGACTAGCGAGAAATGTTCTGAAATGGCACTTACCAAGAATCTCGATGATCCGCTGTTCCTGTGTAGTGTGGCTGATGTCTGTCTCCAGCGTATACTAAAATAACGCTCATTTATCTGCCTCGTTTTGTGGCCCAACATTGCTGGTCTTCTGGTTTTTGTTGTCTGCATTTGTTTTTTTGGCATCCACCTGAGATCATGTAAGACGTATAGTCATTAAATCATACCGTCCATATTCTAGGCAGGGGATTGTTCATCTTCAGACGTGCTGCATTCTAAGAAACGGTTACCAAAAGTAAAGTGTTTTTTGCCTTAAATGCACAAATCTGCCCATTGTCCTGCGGCCCTGTACTGTAACAGCACCTTGACCTCTGTGGCAAACTTATTGCAGGCTGTTTAATTTTACTACTTGGCGTAGATGTAAATGCTGGGGCCCTGCTCAGGATGGGTCCCTGGGTTGTTCACGTGGATCTTGTGCTATAATGTGAGGCTGTTGGTGTTGACTCTGTTTTTCTTCTCTTCCAGGCTGACCAACTGACAGAAGAGCAGATTGCAGGTATGATCCCATGTGCCGTATGATCCCATGTGCCGTATGATCCCATGTGCCGTATGATCCCATGTGCCGTGTAAGAGCTTCTGTCCTCGCATGACTCTTAATGCAGTAATTATGCGGAACTGTCCAGACCGGGTCCTGCTAAACTAGGGAATAGCCAGAGGTTTGTTTTTCTGCAGCGGCTTCCATGAGTCTGCCGCACAAATGCTGGGGTTAAAGTTAGCGGTTTTTATTATTCTATTGGGAGACCATGTGCCCTCAGCTTGTCCTATCTCCGCCCCCCAGCACACGTGATCAGGACGTCTAGGTAGTCTTGTGACCGTGTTGCATTGTTCTTACGTTTTTACAATTCTCTTCTCTAGAGTTCAAAGAAGCTTTCTCACTATTTGACAAGGACGGTGATGGCACCATCACAACAAAGGAGTTGGGCACAGTAATGAGGTCGCTTGGCCAGAACCCCACAGAAGCAGAGCTGCAGGACATGATCAATGAAGTAGATGCTGATGGTAGGTCGCAGGCTGTGTAGTGTAAGGGAGATGCTGCTCTGGGCATAGGAAGTGTGGATTCTAACACGTGAATTCTCAACAGGCAACGGAACAATTGACTTCCCCGAATTCTTGACTATGATGGCTAGAAAAATGAAAGACACAGATAGTGAAGAAGAGATCCGAGAAGCATTCCGTGTGTTTGATAAGGTATTCGCAGGTCGCTGGATACTGGCGTCTGAACGCTCGTTACCTGAACGCAATCCTCCCTTCTCAAAGGCTTGAAGTGACGGCGTACGAGTAAGGGTCAAACAGGTGCAAGTGTATAGACCGGAGCAGAGCACAGCTGCAGGAAGAGAGTTGAGCTAGAAAACTGCATCTCAACTCTAATCTACAGATAGAAATGACACACTGTCCAATGCACAAATATGTGTCTTCCCTGCATGGCTGCAACATGGCTCTGCTCTACACCTGCATCTGTCTGCCTCGCACGCACACTCTGGATCGGCCCTGGGGTCTTATGTCCAGGCAGAGGTTCATGTCTGCACACGTTTCTAGCTCACACATAGTCCACATTAAATTGTTATCACCGGCTTGTCCCGTGGTGATAGTGTTTTCCTGGTCCCAGCGTTCTCAGACCGGTCGCTTAGGTCTGGTCTATTCCATCATTAGACCGTTAAAAGAAATGAAGAGATGGAAGTCGGCCACAGTGTTATATGTATGTTTCATGTCCTTAATTGTGCTCACACAAGTGGTTTATAGGAAACCTCTTTATAATGAAGCAGACATTTCCATCTCTTCTGAGCTCTCTGCCCTACTCGGTCCTCTATTTAGCATTTAATTTGCATGTGACATAATGATGTAGACAGGTGTTTCCACCAAACGATGAAGCCAGAAGGAAATCCACACCAGCTGCATGTGATTTGGTGGCCTTGTTTGGCAGAGAAGCTCTTGTACATCTCACATGTCTGTAGCATATAGAGGAGTTTGTAACCTGTAGAGGTGTAGGTGCAGAATCCGGACTATAAGCTGTAGTGTGAGGTGCGCCTTAAACTGCTCTGAATTTGTCCTCACGAGTGTTTGTTTCCCCCTGAAGGATGGCAATGGTTATATAAGCGCTGCTGAGCTCCGTCATGTGATGACAAATCTTGGGGAGAAGTTAACGGACGAAGAGGTTGATGAAATGATCAGGGAAGCAGACATTGATGGCGATGGTCAAGTAAATTATGAAGGTAAGAATAAACACAGCCTATTTTCCAAGGTTCACTGTTATTAATGCTGAGCCAAAATGACTCGCGCTTCCAAGCAAGTGATGAAACAATGGACTACATCAGGCCTGGCCAACCTGTGGCTCTCCAGATGCTGTGAAACTACAACTCCCAGCATGCTCTGTCAGCTATTGTCTTTGCCTAAGCAGGTTGGCTGGGCCTGGACTGCATGGTTATCAAGTTGCTGACTTTAGACAATTTGTCTGAGCTGTTGTAAGTTTCCTTGTGTGGACATTCAGCCGTGTAGAGCATGTATTCGCCTTGTGTGCCGTCCTATATCGCCATCAGGGTACTCTCCTCCGTTATGGGAATGTCTGGGCAACTATAAAAGCATTCGGACTATGTAGTGGAGTAGCTCAATAGTTTACTGCTGGGTAACTAGTCCGGCCCTGGCCAACATGTGGCTCCCCAGGTTTTGTAACGTTAAGTCCAGCAAGCTTTAACTGCATTGGCAAAGCTGGTCCCAATCTGGGGTTTATTTTATGAAAGCTGCGGATCCGCGGGTGAGCCTGTGTGCGCTTACTGATCGTCTGCTACCTATGTACATAACATTCTTCTTTTTCCCTTTTGTCTTGCAGAGTTTGTACAAATGATGACAGCAAAGTGAAGACTGTACAGAATGTGTTAAATTTCTTGTACAAAGATGTTTATTTGCCTTTCTTTGTTTGTAACTTATCTGTAAAAGGTTTCCCCTTACTGTCAAAAAATGCATGTATAGTAATTTAGAATTCCATCCATGTTCCCCAGATTACTGTCACCGTCTTTCTTTTTCCTAAAACTTTTTTTATTCTTTGGTTTCCATGAAAAGTTGAACAAGTAACCAATGCTGCATGTGGCTTTCTTGGGATTTTAACAAAAGCCCTTTGTGCACATGAAGAGCTTGATGAATTTGGTGGAAGGGAACATCTGAGCTCTACAAATTGTTTTATATTTTATTTTCCTCCCCTCAAGCTGGATTTCTTCAAGTAACTTGCCTGCTTGTCGGAACGTGGAGTGAACAACTCTAAAACTACAGATAGTTAACAATATTGAACTTGTGTTGCACTAATGCAAAGCTGGTTTATCCAGAGCCATGTCCTTCTCTCTCCACTCTCCCTGCCTCCCCACCACATCTTTGCTCCAGACCTGGAACATCTTCATCATGCTGATAAATTAACTTTGTTTTTTCTTTTTGGATGTCACTGAGAGTTCTGCGACGCATTGCCCATCAGTGAATTGTAAGATCCTTCACCAGTTAAAGGTTTACTTTGGTCTAGCCACTTTTCAGAAGAACCTGCTTATGGCACAATTTGCCTCAAATCCATTCCAAGTTGTATATTTGTTTTCCAATAAAAAAAACAAAAGTCTGTCTGTCTGCATGGTCACTTACTGTTTGTGTGCAGTTGCTGGTCTGGTGGTGTGGCAGGCTCCGGAGTCTGTCTGAATGATGGGAGTCTAGTCTTGTGGACTGGACATGGGAATATCTTGAAGGCAGAGGCCCGCTCTGTCCAGTACTTCTAGGCCTGCCCGGATGGGTGTCCATATTCTTACTGGTCTAACTAGTCATTAATAGACACTGAGGTGGATCTAGGCCTGGCCGACTTGTGTTATTCCAGGGGCCTGAGTCAATAGCCTGTGAGGGGAGCCTGCTCCTGTCCATTACGGTGTGTAAAATTCATGAATTTTAGTGTGCGCCTATGAGGTGTGTATTAAAATCCACAATACAAACACAAAATAAAAGTAATGTAAACGGGTATCGTGGGCAACTAAACTGGGCCCCATGTGTTCTGAAACTACAAGGCCCAGCATGCTTTGATTGCACAGCTGCCATAACTGATGCCTGATAAAGCATGCTGGGACTTGTAGTTTTACATCACCTGGAGAGGCACAGGTTGGCCAGATCCTGATCCAGATGGACATAACGTGAGAGTAAAGCTAATCATGCACTATGCAGTGTTCCTGTCAATCGGTTATGTTGGTTGTTGGACAAACGCTACCTAATATGAGTGATCCCCAATTCTCCTCCAGTCCTAATGGCTCAGTCCAGTTAGGTATATTTATGGACGGTCTGCCAGGGTTTCCAGTACCTCAAGCCAGGCTGTACACTATGATTGTTATGTGTATGTGGGTTTAGAATGAACGTGTTTCATGCGGTTTCTGCTATAACTACAAATAAGATCATTAATCCACTGCTTTTAAATTAAACACCGCTCCATATAAAAAACACCTGCAGGCTGCGAGATCTACACTGACCGGTTCTTCCCGAAACAAATCAAATCATTTAATAGGAATGTTTGTTTAAAAAAAACAACCCACTAAATATATAGTAAAGCTCAGGACTTTACACTAATATCTGATCTTTATAGGAATATCGTTTTACACACATGCTCTTTATATGTATATATATATGTGTGTGTGTGTGTGTGTGTGTATATATGTGCATATAATCACCAGATAAATGTTTTTGAAACTAAAGTTCATTCCAAATATTTCCTGCTGCAGTATTTGAAACCATCTCTGTATATTCACCTGCTGCCTCTCACGTTCCTTTTCCACCATTGGAGGTAATGAGGATGGGTAATAATTTACACCACACAATCTACCTGATCATCAGGACGTGTAGGAATGTGTGTGGCATTGGGGGAATGTTAGGCAGGTTGGGTGGA